>JAAGEH010000304.1:3730664-3792853 GCA_011751065.1 Lasiurus cinereus | reverse complement strand
GTATGCATGCTTATAAACATAACCAATGATCACAGACACTGGGGGGTTGGGGTACGCCTGGGAGGGAGGGGGGGCAATGGGGAGATATGTATAAAAAATTAATACAAATTAATAAAAAAAAAAGGATAATAATAAAAAAAAAAGAACCCATAACCTATAGGCTGAACCAACACAGACTTGCTCTAAGCCCCATCCCTTTCTGGTGACACAAAGAACTGCATAAAAATGGCTTCATGAAACATTTCACCTCTTATAAAAAAAAAAAAGTCACAGCACATTGCCTCCTTCACAGACAGATGCTGTTGTCCAAAAATTCTTAGAAATAGATATTTTAAAAGTTGTGGATGATGGTATAAAATAATCAGTTTTATTAACCAATAATAGTTCAGTTATGAAAGCTCTACAAACCTTGTAAAACCTGGAAGATTGCCCTTAACTCTCTGGTTGCATATAAAAATCTGGTGGTTTAGCAGAGGAATACTGATCAGAGTATTTAAGTTGAAAGGTAAATCATAGACGTTGCTGAGCATTTTGAAGATGAATAATGACTGCAGGAACCTGTCTACTTAGCACACATATTTTTATCACATGAACTAGTTGAACAAGCGCCCTTCAGAAAATGTTTTGACTTCAAATGATGAATCTTAAATTTAAAATAAAACATAATCGTTTGAAAACTATGTTTCAAAAGAAAACCTTGAAATGTCTCCATGGCCAGTTGGTGCTGAGAGTGAGGAAAGATATTGGTGGATCTCAAGTCTTGAAAACCAGAGGTGCCACAGAAGAAAACCAAACATTCACTATCCCCGATCTGCTTCCTTTGCATCTTCTCAGCCTGAGAACTTGACTTGGAGAAAAAAGGAAGGACTTTGTAAAACTTCAATCTGATCATACATTTAAGATAAAATGTATCAATCTGTCCAAAGACAATTTCTCAATTTCTGTGAAAGGAGAATAATTTGCCATTCGTAGGAAAGCACTAAACAACAAGTGTGAGTGAGTTCTTTTTTTTTTCTTTTTTTTTTAAATTTAATTTATTGGGGTGACATCCTATGTAATAAAAGGCTAATGTGCAAATAAACTAAATGTTGGAACAACCGAACAACCAGTTGCTATGATGTGTGCTGACCACCAGGAGGTGTATGTGGAACATGGTGGGCATGGGCAGCAGGTGGCATAGTGTCAGCCGCAATGGTATGGTGGAGCAAGTGAGTGGGGCACCAGACCAAGGTGAGGTGCTGGTTGCTATCATCAGATTGAGCCTCTGGTGGTTACTGAAAATTCTTTATTTCTGTGAGCTGTGGTCCCATCTGGTGCTCACACCTGCTGCCAGTGCTGGCTCTGCTCACACCTGCTTCTGGCACTAGAGCCACCACTCCCACCCCCTGCCTGCATCTGGTGCCAGCCATGATTGCTGGGCACCATCAGTGGGTGTGAGCAGCAGCTGCCAGCCCCAATCGCCCCTGAGAGCTTTTCCACCTCCCCCTGCTCCTGAGGGGTGATCAGGGCTGTCAGCCACCACTCACACCTGCTCCCAGTGCTGGAGCTGCTGTTTGCACTCACTGTCGGTGTTGGAACCACCACTCACACCCACTGCCAGCACCCAGCGCTAGTCCTCATTCCTCAGCACTGTCATCAGGTGCAAGTGGTGGCTGCCAGCCCTGATTGCTCCTGAGAGCTTCTCCATCTTCCTCTGCACTTGAGGGGCAATTGGGCAGCATCCACTGCTTGTACCCATTGATGGCACCTGTCTCACTCACACCCACTGCTTGCACTGCCCCCAATCGCTCCATGCCATCAGTGGGTGTGAGCAGAGCCAGTGCCATCAGCACATGAGAATGGCAGTGGCAGGAGTGGAGCTGCCAGGAAACAAGGGACTAGGGTCATGCTGGGCAGTGCCAGGAGGGGGCACAGCCCATAGTTCTTTTCAATAAGTATGAATTTGTGCACTGGGTACCTAGTTGGTTCATAAAATTATATAGGTTAACATAATCTTTATAGCCCTAGCCAAATTGACTCAGTGGATAGAACGTTGGCCTGCAGACTCAAGGGTCCTCGGTTCAATGCTGGTCAAGGGCATGTACCTAGGTTGTAGGCACATTCCCAGTCGGGGGTGTATGGGAGGCAGCTGAACTGATGTTTCTCTCTCATCGATGTTTCTAACTCTCTATCCCTCTCCCTTCCTCTCTGTAAAAAATCAATAAAATACGTTTTTAAAAAAAACATAATCTGTATATTGTACTGTGTTCATCACCTCAAATCAAGTCTCCTTGCCTCACCATTTATCCCCCTTTTGCCCTCTCCTACTACCCCTTATTGTTTGTGTCAATATTACCTGCCAATGAGTTGTTTTTCTTTGCTTAATCCCATACCCCTTTTTTTTTATGCAGCCCTCGACCCCTCTCCCTTTTGACTGCTGTCAGTCTGTTCTCTGTATCTATGAGTCTGTTTATATTTTGTTTGTTAGTTATTTTGTTCATTAGGTTTCACATATAAGTGAATCATATTATATTTGTCTTTCTCTGTCTGGCTTACTTCACTTAGCATAATACTCCCTGGGTCTATCCATGCTATTGCAAAAGGTAAGATTTCCTTCTTTTTTCCATTGTGTAAATGTACTACAGCTTCTTTTATTCAGTCATCTACTGTTGGATACTTGAGCTGTTTTCAAACCTTGGCTATGGTAAATATTACTGCAATGAACATAGGGGTGAAAGTTTAGAAAATGAATTTATGCACCTCATCAGAGCTAACAGGAAAGTACATTATCTAATTTTTAGTGAAATGTTTCTTAGTAAGCAAATAACTGTACTGTATAATTATGAGTCATTAAATTTTCATTAGCATTACCTAGAAAATACATTTGGGCTTGCAGTTAATAAATGAATAATCATTTGTCACCCACTTTTTGCACAGTTCTCTCTTATGTACAGTAAAGAATGTAGGTGAGCTCACCTTCCCAGAGCACTGCTGTGCCTTTCCCTTCCCTTTCTTCCCCACAAGCTGCATCTCCTAAATTCTAAGGGTCCCCATGAGACTTGAAACCAGGGGAGCAATGTGCAGCAGCAGCTCATCCCAGACTAATCCCCTGAACCTGTCTCCAAGTTTCCTTTTCTCTGATTTTCCAGGGAGCCAAAGCAGTCTTACCTAGGCTCTAGCCTGTTGCTTCCTCTGTCCGAATCCCTTCCTTGTTTCACTGTCCCCAGCTTTAACAAATATCCTCTCATAAAAAAAAAAAAAAAAAAGAATGTGAACAATTTTTCAGTAACGTAAATTTTTAAGTAATGTAATCTGCAGCAATTACATCTATACAATAAAAGCCTAATATGCTAAGTGTCTGGTGCACTGGTCAGTCGTTCAATCAATCAAAGCATAATATACTAATGATATGTTAAGGCTGCTCAACTGCTCACTATGATGTGCATTGACCACCAGGGGGCGGATGCTCCATCTGGTAGGTTAGCTTGCTGCTGGGGTCCAGCCGATAGGGACTGAGTAAGTCAGGCTGGACACGCCCTAGAGCCCTCCCACAATCCCTCCCCAGCTGGCCAACCTCCTGCGTTCTTCCCCGCCCCGTTCATGCACCAGTGGGGTACCTCAACCTGGCCTGCACCCTCTCATAATTCGGGACCCCTCAGGGGATGTTGGAGAGCTGGTTTTGGCCTGATCCCCTAGGCTAGGCCAAGGGACCCCACTGGTGCACAAATTTGTGCACCAGGCCTCTAGAATAAATATAATTAATAACAATAAAAGACAATATGCAAATTGTTACTCATGGGTGGTACAGAAAACAAGTTCTATAAGAGCTCAGAAGAGGTGTAGGTAACTCCTAAAAGAAGAGATAAAGGAGGCTTAATAGGAGAGTTACTTTGGATGATAAGTAAAACAGAAGTAGATAACTAGAATTGAACTGATAGAAATTAACATGACTGGGCAAAAGTGAGAGTTTTGCACAGAAGAATGTGAGAAAGGTAAGTTTCTTGCATTCATGACTTGAATGACAGGACCAGGACATTGGACTTTAAATAATTATCTGTTGCATAATATTGGAGACATTTGGGCAGATGTTGCTGTGATATCAGATGAAGAGTGGTTTGGAGTAACAAAAGATTAAAAGCAGAAAACCAATTAACTTTTGGCAATGGGCTGGTTGTAAATTAATAAAGCCTCGACTAAAGATATTGATAATGTTAATGAAAAGGAACATTTTATTGTTTCTCTTGATTATGTAACTTTTCCTAGATGGACTTCATCAAAGTATTTCTGGAACTTAAAATCCATGTTCCTCCTCCCTGGATTCAATTCTGCAAGTCTGAATAAGCAAAATGAGTTTCATAAACTTAATATGAACTCATTAACTTCAGTGAAGGTGTGAAAGGCTGCAGTCTTACTTTTAGCTGCCAAGTGGGTTGTCTATAATAAAACACCTACCACTTCAGGGATTTTAAATTAGCAACCCATCTGGCAGAAAACAAATTAATAAGGACAGCATTACTCATGAGGGAAGACTTGGGTTTGACTCAGTGGGCTAAACAGCATTGAAGGTAATCAGGTTATTTCTTTTTAAGTTATAGTTTCAGTTGTTATTAAATATAATACCTCTAAGGTCACATTTTAAAAATAGATTTCTGTGTTGTAAAACCAAAAATATGAATGCACAAGTGGGTCAGTAATTATGAATCAGATGTAGACTTCATTGACTAGTCCAAATCTATAGAGTTCTATTATGCAATGGTCTCATCAGGTGTTCAGATTCATTCTTACCATAAGGCACCTGTTAAGGTCCAGTAGTTCACTATTAAAATTACTTGATGGCAATATCTTCTTAACTTGACTCCCCTGATGATCCAGGACTATCACTGATTAAGAAAAACAAAACAAAGCCTGGTGTTGATGAGGGGCACAGGGTTCATTGACTGCTAGCAGGTAAAAAGGCAATTGATTTAATCTTCAGAAAAGCAATCACCATTATGGTTAACTTTTCACCTATTAGTCTCATATATTTGCCCATATAGTAATTATTATTTATTAAAATGTTTTAAATCCCCGAGTGTCTAAGAGTAGGTCAATAAAATATGGCATATTCATGTGCTGAAATATTATTATCAAGTTTATGACAGTTGGTAGTTTTTTTAAATATATTTTATTGATTTTTTTACAGAGAGGAAGGGAGAGGGATAGAGAGTTAGAAACATGGATGAGAGAGAAACATCGATCAGCCGCCCCCTGAATGACCCCCACTGGGGATGTGCCTGCAACCAAGGTACATGCCCTTGACCGGAATCGAACCTCCGCAGGCTGATGCTCTATCCACTGAGCCAAACGAGTTTTGGCAGTTGGTAGGTTTTGAAGAGACAATGGACAAGGAATAAAAAGGTAGAGAACTAGTTTATCTGAGCATTGTATTCACAGAATTTGAAATGTGGACTTTTTATTTTCTAATAGCATAAATGCAGTCATAGATTTATATTTACAGAATTAAATATATATATATATCATACAACTTTAAACTTGTTTTATACTACCTGATAGAAATTCTTGGATGGTAGGCTTACAAGTCGTATTTCTATATATTTTTGTAATATTCAAATTTTCTATGATAAATGGATAGCCCTTTATATGTAGGAAAACAAGCCATAAATGCTATATTAAAAAACACACAATATGAGGAGATAAGCCACTCAAACAGTTGTTTTCAATCCATTTTAATTTGGTATGTGAAGCACAATAATGTAAGACAGCTAATAATAAGCATTTAACACAAATGACAGATGGACTGCTCCCTCAACACTAAAATTTCTCACTATCCAACTATGCAATGTCACTCTTTTATTACAGCTAAATAACTGTACTTCCCTATTCTTTGTCCTATTTTGGCTATCTAGACACCTGTGTTCATTGTTATGTGTAATCCATTATACATACAGATCCTTATTTTTCCATGGTATATGATCATTGTCTCCCATAAACATAACACAAGATGCAAATTTGAGTGCAGGTATTTTATTTGGAAGTCCATTTCAGAAATCTGGGGGGATACAGAAAAAATGTAACATGAAGTAAAAACAAAAATGAAAAAGCCAATAAGAGGTATATTCTTGAGATATGGCAATAGGGGCTCAGTTCAGCCAGATCCTCTGATACATACATAGAATGTCACCAGTGTCCATACAAAAGAAGCAAAGGTATTTATGTATTTGATCTCAACCCTTCAAAGACTGAGTCTCCTGAACTCTGGGCAATGCCTGCATGTAAGCTGAATGGACTTCTGCATCTTCAGTGAAAACGATGAGACAGTAATGCAGCACATGGAAATCCCTCCTTGAGGGTTGCTGTCAGCACACACAGACGTGTCTACCACCACTGCAGCTGCAAGTGGGAACGAGGGAAGAAGATGTTTCAGGCCAGCCAGAGCATCTACTCCAACCCATCTTTTACACCACTTGGACTTATATGTAATTCAATGCTCTCCAATGTGGTAACAAACCGCATTCTCTTAATAAGGCTCGGTAATTAGGGTTACTGCTGCAGCTTTTCCTGAGGCCATAAGTAATGTTAGTTACCTCCATCCTCTACCATCTATTCCAGGTTGCCCTTACCTCTGTCTAGCACGAAAGCTGGTCTAGGTATTTGTCAAGTCAGATGATGGAGAACTTCCCTCATGAGGAGTCTAAGACTTTGTTGTCTTTTTCTTATCAATACTTGGTTGCTGAGACATGCTGTAGTAAGTCTCCATATTCCAGGTGAGTTGATTTAGATCTTTATTCCTGAGCAGTTTGAGCATGAGACTGCTTTTGCTTTTGTCAAGCTGTGGAAGATCAGCTATTCCTTTCAGAATCTTAGCAGGCATGGAAGCTCCAGGAGATGTTTTAACAACTCCATGTTCCAGGCACACTCCTGTAGCAGTAAACCTAGCTATTGATAATCAGTTAACTTTTCCCCTCACCAGCATGGAAATTGTTTTCTTTGTGGGCTAGTCTGCATGGTCATTTAGACACATGATGCCCCAAATACCATGCAGCTGTCATAGCTTCGGTTTCAGTTCTCAGTGGTGGAAGTGTTCCTCTCCTGGGAAATAAAGACTTTTAATGTAGCAGAGATTGAATTTGTAGGGATGGGAAAGGCATATGTATTTTGAAGTAGGTTTCTGGGAGTAATGGCAAGAGGCCTAATTCTACCCCTACTCCTTGATTCTAGCTATTTGGAGCACAACTGTATAGTGTCAATGCTTTGCCACACATCTTTCAAAGACTGGCCAGATACTATTTTACCTACCAAGCTTTCCACATTCTCACTTTCCTACATCATTCTTCTCATACTTCAAAGCTGCAATATTATTTTCTCTGGAAATTCATAACTCCCTATCTCTATCTCTGTCACTGCATGTTACTGTTATTTGTATATCCTACTTGAAACAAGGGACCCGTGGTTCTGTCTCTTGAGCATTGTCGTGTTTAAAGAAGCATTCCTCTTTTATGCTTCCTCTTTCTCTCTGACTTTGTATTGTAAACACCCAAAGAAGAGCAGATACCGCCTCTCAAAGGAATGTAGTTTGTGAAGAAGCGAAGGGCAACTCTCTAAGTTTTGTCCTATCATGACGACCTATTCTATAACTTCCCAACTAGAACCTTAACTCCTTGAGGGCAGGAACCATATATGATAGATATGTATTACCCTCAAACAGTGTCTGACACACACTAGGAACTCAGTAAGTAAATGAGTGAAGGAATTATGCACACACTGTTTATCTCACAGTGGTTATAAGAGAATAATAGAATAAAGAACTTGAAAATCTTATAAAGTGTTATAATTCTCATATTGTTATTGTTATATACTATGATTGACTGGTTTGTTTTATTGAAGAATAAGGATATGTATTGTAAATAATGGGAGCTGGATTGTTGGGACCTAGAGTTTAGAAGAATGTTTTCCTTTCTACATACTTATTTTCTCCAAAAGTTTCTTTTTTTTTTTTTAATGGTTATTGGTTGTAAGGTGAAATAGACATCAATGCAAGGATACAGCAATAAGGAGACTATGTGTGTGCTGGGATGGCCACAAGCCAGTGGTGATACAAAGAATGCAAACACCTGTCTCTTTTCCATATAGATGTAGGTAAATATAGATTTATATTATTATCTCTTTTACTCTTATACATTCTGTCCCATTCTGCCTCCTTCTATCATCCAAAGAGAAAGGCAGATAAATGCAGTCTAAATAAGTCATCTCCAAAGTTCAACCAAACCCTTTAACATGTGTTCCAGGCTGAGTTGCATTATTGGGTTCTTAATTGTCTGCCTAGCCTCAAGGACATGATTCATCACTTCCTATCTTCAGTGATAGTGGGTCAAATGCAATGGGATACAATATAATGCTAGAAACCATCTGCTCCAGCCTTATAACTGGAACCCATCCTAGAGGCTTATGAGTTGTCCTTTATAACATTAGCAGGTATTTCCAAGTATAATTGTGGAGGACCGGCTTTCATTATACACAGGGTTTTTTTTTGCAGTACTTCCTAGATTTGGTGCTCTATAGCATTTATTAATCCTCTTTTGTAACCTAGTCTATTTTAAGAAAGTATAATTATTTTCTTCATATTAAAACATTAACTCTAATGACATAGAATTTACTATAGTTATTAATTAAACGATCAGTTTTATAATAATATGCTATATTATAGACAGAGTTCTTAGGTATGGAAAATGAGTAAGCTAATAATCGGGATATGCTATCCCCAAATATGCCACTTTTGCATAAAAATTATTTGGAACTGAAGGCAATTAAGAAGCAGCAATTGTAGGAAAAGCTCCTTGTCCCTCCGCTATCTGACTAAAAGCAGAACATAAATTTTCCCTTGTGAAGGGATTCCCCTCCCTTTGCCCATACCAAGAGGAGGAAAACAACCAAGTTGGCACCAAGAGAGGTCTGCACAAGCAAACCTTACTAAAAGAGCCCTACTTTCACTGTTTCCTCCATAGGCGGGGTGGGGCAAAGGAGGTTTACAGTTTTTCCTATGGAAAGCAATACAACAATTAATAAATAATAATATAAGAATAAACTCTGTGTTTCATGTACTCACAACTATAAACCTCTTTTTGCCTCACCCTGCATTTACTTCTCCACAATTTATAGCCCCCAGGAACCCAAACACCTTTTCCTTTGTTTTGTTGCTTTACAAATTCATCACCCTTTAAGATGGTATATAAGCCCCAAACATTAACTAGCTCTTGGAGTTACTCATCACTGAGTTATCCTTAGTGTATGTGCTGAATATTTTGTTTGTTTGTTTGTTTGTTCTGGTTAACTTTTTGTCAGTTTAATTTGCAAACCTCAGCTATAGAACCTAAGATGGTACAGGAAAATGTTCTCCCCTTCCCCCAATACATTCAAATGTACTAGAAAAAGATGATTAGTAATGGGTTATGCCTCATATCAGACCCAATTCTTGTGTACTCCTGTGGTAGAGACCTTTCTTTTTATTGAGCATCTCACTTGTATCTGATGGATAAAACTAATTGGGAGAAATCCAATGTTTATGAGGCGAAATCTGAGGGATGAAAAAAAATTTAATCACTAGTTTTATATTACAGACTGAAGCTTCGAAAGTTGAAAGAGAAACTTTTTAAATGTTTCATTATCTGATGAAATAAATTATTTTAAAGATTATTACCTGGAGAGTACCACAGGAAATTAATGTTTAATATTAACTTATTATTGCTTGACTCCACAGGAAGAGGTTAAAGGGTAAGACTTACAGATAAATTTCTTGTGGTCTGGTTACAAAAATAGAACTTGTTAGAGCTATACACATACATCTAAAAAGAAATAATAATTAATTGATGTAGAAATTTGTCTTTAATATGTTTCTTTTCAATTTTTTCCAGTGGTCTTTTTTTGATCAGCCTAGTTTCTTTCTACTTTCTTTCATCATTAAAGAATATAAAATTTTCCTTCAGACATCAAAGCAAATAGTCCATTTCTATCAATTGCAGGTTGTGTCAATGTAAGAAATGTTCAAACCTGTAGAGCATTTTTATGAGTTTACTTGAACCAAACTGACAACAATTGCTGAAAAGCAACTGAGAAAATGCATTGGAAAAATGGCAGTTTTGCATCTTATTTTATACATTACATTCAAAAGAGAGGATGTAAATGGGTTACATGTAATCCACTGGTGATAGATTAGGGAGACTGGAGAAAGTAAAGCAGGGTGGGAAGGGATCTCTGGGATTAGATACAAAGCAGAATGATAGATACATACTTCTTTTACAGAGGCAAGTTCAGGATAGTGAACCATCAACAATGAACATGATCACAATAACAACGAGGGGTATGTGTCCTTCCCTATGGTGCCCTATCTGTGCTTTGAGGGGCCTGATAAAGGGAAATTACTTTGATATTCCAAAATTATGTTACTCTAGATGCAAAAACACAATAGAAAGGCTCAACTAAGGAAAAAAATGGACTTTTGTCAGAGAGGATGTTAGCCTAAGACATGACTACCCACCATAAACTGCTCTCAGTTAAAAGTAATTGCAGACCATCCTTTGTGGTGAGTTTAGTTACTGAGCTCAGCAGATTTAATATGTGGCCTCTTTTCATCCACAGTTATTACGTAGGATCAGTTTTTACATTATCTCTCTGTTACCACTTTCTAATGTGCAACAACCAGGAAAACAGATCATTTTGTGTACTGGGAGGAAGCTGGATATTGAAATTCTTTACTTTTCATGATTTGCAAATATGACATGCTGTGTAACTTCTCTGTGTCCCCTTATTTCGTCCCTGAGTGAAATATTTTCATGTATCTCATCTGAAAATAAGATGAAGAAAGTCTGACATTATATCCTTTTAGCATCTATGATTTTATTAACCAGAGAACCGTTTCTAAACTACCAAAAGAGTTCTCTAATAATGGGCTTCCTACATATTTTATACAAGTGCAACTCCATGAGGTATTTAATTGTCCCCTCCCCTACCCAGTTATACTGAAAAGTAAATATGTATTTAAAATACCAATATTAAATAGAAACATTTATGGTTAGTGCTCTCTCCAGCTTAATTTTCAATCAGGAGGTGATCTGCATCTCCAAATAAAATGATACCCAAATATGTACCTCTTCGTTTCCAAGTTCCATAAACATAGTTCAAATAAAAATTAGGACAGGATATTAAGGAGACTTAGGAGATGTTTAGTAAAATGTATCCTTAATTTTCTGGATTTTTAAATCTCTCATTTTAGTATTGACAATACTTCACTCTCTATGTCCCAAGGTTATGTCTCTCCAACATCCTATCTTATCATTAAGGGTGAAATTAATATATATATATATATATTTTTTTTTCCCTGGTAAAACTTGAAGGCAGCCCCTAAAACATTGATGCAGGAACGCCCTCCCACTTTATT
Source organism: Lasiurus cinereus (assembly GCA_011751065.1). Lineage (NCBI taxonomy): Eukaryota > Metazoa > Chordata > Mammalia > Chiroptera > Vespertilionidae > Lasiurus > Lasiurus cinereus. Next base: position 3,781,443 of record JAAGEH010000304.1, on the reverse strand, counting down.
CCTCTAAGGCTCCTGCCCCTTGACAGCTGGCAACTATGTATCAGGTAAAATGTAATTCTCAAACTAGATGTTTTTCCTACTTTGTGTTTCTTGTGTCTGTGGCTAGAGGAGGCCCTGAGTCCAAGCAGGTTCTACATCTCCACTCTGGCCCTTGCCTTCAGGGGATTTTGGTGATTGAAGTTGAGATAAGGTATTTCTAGTCAGACATTTTATAAATTTATAATAAGCCAGAGAGATGATCTTCATACCAGTAAGACAAGCTTCAGTGCCCACCCATATTATTGCAAGGCACAAGAAGCATTTTCAGAATTCTTGAGGTTTCTAAGGGATGTGATTCCCTTTCTTTCTAGGGACATACAGGAAATGATCTCCCATTTTGTTGCACTTACTCTCCAGCAATGACTCCTGCGATTTAACTAATTACTCAAGCAGTTTTAGAATGTGACAAAGTCTAATCATCCCCAATTGTGTGTGCTCTTCAGGGGATGTAGCAGGGATTAAATGAAATAGTCATAGGAGATATCATCTTTCTCCCTTAAGCAGCCCCAAGGCACATATATGCTGCAAGTTTCCAGTAATAAAGATTTTCTCCAACATTGTATTCCTTTTTCCTTCTCTTCTATTTAGTCCTCAGGAAGAAGAAATAAATCTCTTGTTTTATGGCTAATTTTGCTAGGTGAAGAAGTTTGATCATTCTCTCTCTTATAATGGCAAATGAGAACATGTTACCTAAATAACTACTTATTAATTTCGCTATTAGTAGTTATAAGATGAAAAAAAATAATAATTAGAATTTATTTCCAAAGTTGCATTTTTATCTGATTTGGATTAATCTATAAAATCTATATTAAGGGAAAATAAATCCTTTTAAAGGAAGGAATAGGAACAGCATGAATATAGCAATCAGCTTCTCAAATATTTAATAGGTAAGCATTAAATTGAATTGAATCTGATATTTCAAATGTGTCACAGAAATAAACGTAAAATACAATAATTGTATCCAACAACCTCTGGCAAGTATAGAGATGAAAGATGTAGTTTTAGATAATCCTATATGAAAATGAGCTAGGTTTCCTTGATTATAATTAACAATGTGATACGTATGACTATGAGGCTAATATGACCTTATGCAACATTAATAGAAGTAGGGTGCCCAGAAGAAAGAACGTGATAGTTCAATATTTTCTGCACTTCTAATGAATTCTACCTCACTTCGGGGACACATTTTGTTTAAATAATCAAAATGATGAGTGAGTTGAAGTAAAATCAATATCACATTTCTAAATAGTTAGAAAAAAGAATATGGGATGAAATTAAAATAGAAGGAACAATAATTGATTTACTTGAAGGATATTTTCTTCCTTCTTTTCTTCCTTTCTCTCTCTCTCTCTCTCTCTCTCTCTCTCTCTCTCTCTCTCTTCATTCTTTCTCCTTCTCTCTCTCTCTTTCTTTAAAAAAATATTTATATTGATTTTAGAAAGAGGAAAGGAGATGGAGAGATAGAAACATCAATGATGACAAAGAATCATTGATTGACTGCCTCCTGAGTGCCCCCCACTGGGGATTGAGTTTGCAATCCCAGTGGTGTGGGAACCACATCAGTGACGCCTAATATAGTAAAGACCAATTAAAGCACAGAGGACCTGTTGTCAATACACCAAATGTCCAAGGCCACTCTGTGCCTAGGCTAAGATACCATAAGCAGATGCAAGGACACAAACACAACAATCTCACAGTATCCTGCACACGTGTGCCCTTCTATAGCCAAAAAATTGATGTAGCTATTAGCACGAAACCTTCCTTGTCTCTGGAATGATATACAAGTCTGCTGGAGTGTGAAGAAATGTGCCAGAGTGTGCTCTACAGAGATGTAAGGCTACAGAGACCATCTAGCAGGAGGGAAAAGGCTAGAGAGCACAGATGATGCTGAGAGCTAGTATTGCTACGATGAAAGGCTAAGAGCATATAGAGAGCTCAGATATAGCTACAGTGTTAATCATCATCCAGTGCGCTGAGAGAGCGGCTAGGAGGTAATTCCTATGTGAGGCTGCAGAGACCAGTGAGTGTGCTGGGCAGGGGAGACAGAAGCTGCTGAGCCAGAAAGGCTGGCGGAGCTACTAGGACAGAGAACTCAGATACTGCTACAAGGTGAGGCGGTGAGTCCAGTGGTCAGAGTCTGGCTGTTCAGATGATAACTGGGTGCAGAATCTGCTACTACTGGGTGCGAAAGATGTGTATTTACCAGCTGCCTGCCTACCTGTATAAGACTGCTGTGAAGGACTGGTTTGGCTTCTGTAATAAAGACTCATTCTTATTTACCGACAACTTTTTATGGATCTCTATCGAAGATACAACATCGAAGAAGGATCAGTCCTAAACAGAAAGGCTTGGACCCAACTGTGAGTAGGGTTCAAGAAACCTATTCTGGCATAGTCGGGAAGAATTCAGAAGAATATATGGACTCAGTGTAACTCAGAGCAGCAGTGCTATGCAGTACTCACGCTGGCTCTGACACCAGGCATGTGCCTTGCTGGGAATCGAACCATGACCTCCTGGTTCATAGGTTAATATTCAACCACTAAGCAACAAAGGCCAAGTGCTTGAAGGGCATTTTAATGACCAATAAATATGTTCTATTCTTATCCTATCACATAGTTCTCACGTCAAGATTTTGATTTAACTCAATGCATGTTTTGAGTGTTTGTCCTATTCCTAGCATGATAATGGGGCTAAGAACCACAATAGATTTCTATTCCAGCTGACTTATTCACTATTATGTGACCCTGTGCAAGTATTTTGTTTTTCTAAGTTACAGTATTTTCAACTTTAACGTGGGACGATTTCACAAGCCGGGGTTGGGGGGGTAAGGGAGGGGCAAGTACTAAATTAAATAATGTAAGGAATATAACAGAGGCCAACTCACAGCAAGCACTTGACCTGTCTTGGTGAGTATTGCTAGTATTAATATTTAAGCATTTAATAGGTGCCCAGTGGAATGAAACAGGAGTAAAATGTTAAAATTGCTGATATATTTCTATTCAAATAAACAATACATTTTTGTTTCCCACATTCTTTACTGGCCCTTCTCAAATATTTCTTGGCTCACAAATGCCTTGGAAATTTTGATAAAAGCGTTGAATCCCCTCTTTATACATGTGTGTGCACGAGCAAGCACACAAAACTTTATTAAATATTTCAGGAGATGGATGGATTCATTAAAATCCTTTCTTATGCTGAAATCGGTTTGGCTCAGTGGATGGAGCCTCAGCCTGTAGACTGAAAGGTCCCAGGTTCGATTTGGGTCAGGGGCATGTATCTTGGTTGCAGGCACATCCTCAGTCGGGGGCGTGCTGAATTGATCAATCAGAAGGCGGCTGATTGATGTCTCTCTATCGATGTTTCTAACTCTCTATCCCTCTCCCTTCCTCTCTGTAAAAAATCAATAAAATATATTAAAAAATAAAATAAAATAAAATCCTTCCTTATGTGTGCCTTCAAAGCATAATAATTAAATTGGTAAAATTAGAAATTCCACAGAGAAGGATTAGGAGTACCCTTCCACTGAAAAAAGTATTTGAGAATTCTATCTATTGTGAATACTGCTAATATTGTGCTTTCTATCTGTTGTATTAAAGATGCAATTAGGACGAAACAACAACAAGAGATTGAAGGTGTTAAACTCAGGTCCAATTAAAAATTAGAATTCATTGAGCAATAGCCAAAGGATTTACTAAACATTCCCTAGATATAGGATGGCAAATGAGTTAAAAATTAATCCTTGTTCATTTGCTGACTTATAACCAATTTGTTTCCAAGCATAACATTGGAATCAATTTCAGAGTTTATGTTTTGTTAACAAAACAAGTCCCACTACACCAATTTTCTAAATCTTTGTAAGCCCATGGTCTCTTTTGATAAACATAGAAATATTAATTTCTCATTTAATGTGATCTGAAATTGCAAAATAGCTAATATTTGAATAAACATTGAGTTATACTTTTGAAAACATTTTTTGAAATTATATTAATGCTTAAACATTTCAATATGCCTCTCTTCATGTTCACTCGCCTCATGCCTCGACCTTATTATCTTTAAAACTTGCACTTAAATAATTTTTTATACTGTCTCAGAGGAAAGTAAAATAATAGAGAATTAAAGCAATTATTCAAATTATTCTAACCAAACCTTTTTCTTTGGTTATTGCAGTGCACATGGTCTTTATCTGCCTAGGAATCCTCTTCCCTCCTTCTGTTAACAGAACCTGGTCCCTGATCCCAGAGGCAGCCATGTGACCCAACTTAAGAATCACAATCCATAAATTGAATTCAGGAGGTTGATCCAGCCTGGCCAGTGTGGCTCAGTGATTAAATGTGGATCCATGAACCAAGAGGTCATGAGTAAGGGCACATGCCTGGGTAGTGGACTTGATCCCCAGGAGGGAGTGTGTAGAAGGCAGCTGATTGATGTTTCTCTCTCTCTCCTCTCCCTTCCACTCTCTTAAAAATCAATAACATTGTTTTTAAAAATGTAAGATATTTAAAATGTACCTTATGGTGATTTGATATACATATACATTGTGGAATAATTGCTTCCATTTAATTTATTAACAATTCATCACCTTGCATATTAATTTTTTTTCGGTGTGTGAGAACATTTAAGTTCCAGTCTCTTAGCAAATTAATTATACAACAGTGTTGTTAACTATAGTCACCATGTTTTACATTAGATCCTCAGACCTTATTCATCTTATAGCTGACAGTGTGTACTCTCTTACCAATCTCTCCCTATTTCTTATACCCCAAGTCCCTGGCAAACACTTTGCTACTATCTGTTTCTATAAGTTTGACCTTTTTTTATTTTTAAGATTTCAGTTTATGTTTTCTATATATATAAACATGAGGTTAGCTGCATTTTTCTATCATATTTTGTTCTGTTAATGACATCACTAGATATTTTCTTTCTCCTCATACTGCTTTTGTTAAAAGCATTCTTGACTTAATGTGTTGTGTAAAAAATTCTGAGAGGATATTTAGCACTTTTGAGAAATATATATGTTCACCATTTTCCTAATGTAAATATAAAATTTTGACTATGTGTTTCTAAAAATAATATTCAAATGCCTTGAACCACATCATTATATATATAATTTTAATGTTCTAGAATGCAAAGTTTTGATGGTATATAAGACTGTTAGGATCAAGTTTTTAATTGACTTAATTTTAACATAAAAGTTGTATAAACAATACTTATAAAGAAAAATCTGTGGAGAAGAAAATGTAGAAAACTGCTCTAAGATTTTCTTATTGATAATTAAGCTTAAAAAATGAAATATATGAAATTTTACTTTGATAGTGAATATAGTTGTAATATAGTGAATTAGTCCTCAAAATAAAAATATGGTTGAGTTTCAACTTTGAGTAATGAACAAACATCATTTTAATAGAGTGCCTATTTAAATAGACATCAAGAAGGTTGATAAGATAATCATGATTTTTTTTGTGTTTGTTTGAACCTCACGAAGCATCAGTTATCACATTTAAAGCAAATTTAAAATGAAAAATATATAATTAGTAAAAGCACAGCAATTTGAAATCACCATTATTTTTAATATAGAGCAGCCATTTTTTTGTTTTTTCCCACCCTGCATCCTCTCTTCTTTGGCTCAGCATCTCATATTTTCTTTGGGGAAACAGCTTACACCCACACTTAGGCAACAAAATTCAGAAGGGGCTCTACACAAGATCACATTTAAGATTCAGCGTCGCCAAAGCCCTGAATTGCCTTAGACACAGGGATTTGTTGAAAGGTGAGCAAATAACCAAAAATCATACAATTAGAGAGAATCTAAAGGCTTATGAGGAAGCTGAAAGAAAGAGATGTTTCATGTCTTAGACTGAAGTAGAGAAAAGATTCCAAGTATCTACATAAACTGATCTTTGACAAGGATGAAAAGAACGTTTAATGGGGGAAGAATGGTCTGTTCAACAAATGGTGTTGAGGAAGTTGGATGTCAATATATAGAAGAATGAAATTGGACTCATCTCATACCACAAACAAAAATGAACTCAAAATAGATTAAAGTCTTAAACATAATACTGGAAACCATAAGCTCCTGGAAGAAACATAGAAAAATGTCTTGCAATATTTTGAACGATGTGTTTTTTGTGGGTTTTTTTTGTTGTTGTTGTTGTTATGACACCAAAAGCATAGGTATCAAAGAAAAACTAGACAAGTGAAATTGCATTAAAGTAAAAAACTTCTGCACTGCAAAGGAAGCAGTCAACAGAATAAAAAGGGAATCTACAGCATCGGAGAAAATATTTGTAAACCATATATCCAATAAGTGAGTAATTTCCAAAATATATGAGACAAATACAACTCAATAGAAAACAAAACTTAATCCAATTAAGATCAGCTAAGAATCTGAATAGACATTTTAAAAAGATATACAAATGGGCTATCTATGATAATAAAAGAGCAATATGCTAATTAGACCAGACATCTTTCGGGACATCATTCAGATGTCCTTCCTGATGAAGCTGGGGCCAGAGAGAAGCCCTTGGGTGGCCTGAGGGAAGCAGGCTTGAGTCTTGGGTGCCTGCGGGCAGCTGGAGGAAGAAAGCCTGGGTCTCAAGCACCAGAGGAAGGCAGGCCTGCTCTTGCATGAATTTTCATGCATCAGGCCTCTAGTAAGTATATGAAAAAGTACTCACCAATCCCTGGAAATGGAAATCAATATTACATCTGTTAGTAAAAAAAAAAAAGTAGGTGTTGGTGAGGATTTAGAGAAAAGGGAACCTTTGGATTGTGTTGATGGGACTGTAAGTTGGTGTAGTGTTTATGAACACAGCATGCAGATTCCTTAAAAAATTACAAATAGGACTACCATATGAGCCAGCAATTCCATTTCTGTACACATATCCAAAGAAAATGATATCAGTATCTCAAAAAGGTATCTGTATTCCCATATTCACTGCAGCATGATTTATAATAGCCATCACATGGAAATAACATAAGTGTCCATCAACAGATGAATGGATAAAGAAAATATGGTATATATACAATGGAATAGTATTCAGCTATGATAAAAAAAATTCTGCCACTTTGGACAAATGGATGAAGTTGGAGAACATTATGCTAAATAAAATACAGAAAGAGAAATACTACATGATCTCACTCATATGTGGAATCTAAGAAATTCTAAGTCTAAAGGCAGAGAATAGAATGGTGGTTGCCAGGGGCTGGGTGGGGGGTAAGGGAAACAAATAAATGTTATTACATTATGAGGGGTGAATAAATTCTGGAGGTCTAATGTACAGCATGGTGATTATTATTAACAATATTGCATTATGCACTTAAATTTGTTGAAAGGTCATTTAAAATGTTACAGAAAATCATCACTATGGGAAGTGATACACATGTTAATTAGCTTGATTGTGATAACCATTTTGCAAGGTATATCAAACATCATATTGTCCACCTAAAACATGCATATTTGTCAAGTTACTTTAATGATTGGCCAGAAAAAGTCTTAAAATAGTGACTTGACAAGGGCTAACACCAGAAGAATTATTAGCTAGGAGTTGAAAAAATTTGACCTTGTTATCTATGTTAAAGAATGAGTAAGATAGTAGCTTGTAAGAGGAGTCGGATACATTTGATAAGGAGCAAACATCAGAAATAATCTTATGGAATTTTGTATATGGCCATTCTACCTAGAAAAAATTTTAGTTTCTGGCATGTTTATATAATTTTCCCTATTTCAAATACAAGTGTAGAATACTTTTATTAGCCTATTGATAATTTTCTTCAGAATTTAGAATAGAATTAGATGTATATATTGAAACTTCCATTTTAACTAAAGTTGCATTAATAATTAGGTCTTCTAGCAAAAGTTTATAGGTGAAAAATATCTACTGGACATTTAAAAGTAGGAAAGATAAAATACATTACAGTCTTATCAAATAGCATGATACAAAATAGATGACAAATTTATGAAAATAAGAAGAGATCCACATGATTATATTTTAGTAATTATATAAAGGGTTTATTAAGAAACAAGTCTGAAAGGGTATGTGGTGATAGATAATAAGAATTGTAATACCATACTCAGAACTTTGGTCCTTTTACTTTACAAAACAGTCAGTTGAACATTTGGGAGGGTAGTGGTGATGACTGAAATCTAGGTAGAATATGGATAAATAGTCATGGGGGAAATGGACTGGAGAATTAGATTTAGTCATTGGAGAAAATAGATTAGGGGATTAGGCACTATAAATAGACAAACCCTTAGAGTAGAACTTAGAACACAGGTAGGGTGTGGTAATGTACATGAGGACGGTAGAATACTAGACTTGATTATAGATTTCTTCTACAATTGCATTATTTTTCTCGTTTGTGTCTTCTATCTTTCATTTGACATTAAGGCTCTAAAAATTGCTCCCTCATCCCTTCTCAGATTTTATCTACTTCCCCCTTCCCTTATTCCAGCTGGACTGACATCTTGCCATTTCTTGAACTTGCCAGACATGGCCGAGCTTTCACACTCCGTTTCCTTTGCTGGAAATATTCTTCCTTCAGAAATCTGCACATCTTGTTCCTTTGCCTCCTTTAGGTTTTTATGTAAATGTTACTTTATCTTACTTTCCACCTTATCTAAATTAGCAACCTCCTTATGATCCTTCCCTACTCTTTTATTTTCCTTAGCACATAGTATCTAATATAATAAGTCATTTATATTTTTTATTTGTTTTCTCCAGGGTGATATATGCCATTATAAATTATGTCCAAAACCATAGAAGGTATAAGACCAAGAGTGAACAGTAATGTGGACTATGGGCTTTGGGTGATAACAGTGAGTCAATTGCATCTGAAGGGCACATAGGAGAAATCTCTGCACTATCTATTCAATTTTGCTATGAAGCTAAAACTTCTCTAAACAATAAAGTCTCTTAAAAAATAAGTTGAGGGAATATATGCTGAGAAGTGGTTTGAGGAGAATTTCTATGGTGCAGATGATGCTCTCTTTTTGAACTGAGTGTGTTATTTCTGTGTAAACCCATTAAACTGTATACGCATAAAAAAAGCAAACACTGGGCATTTATTTCAGCCCTCAGAAGTGGCTTGTATTTTGACTGTGTCTGACTTCCATTGACATTAATCAATTATGTGCATTCAGAGAAAAGTGGTGCCATCACATTTGAGCAGAAGATGAAAAATATCTTTTGGTTAGCATACTATTTAATGGTTCTTAAAAAAAGGCAGTGTACATTTCATTTAAAAAATTTAAAGTGAACATTTATTTATTACCTTAATGTTAATTTAATAAGCAAAAGTTTTTCCTTACATATTATATAAACAAATGCATATATTTTCTAAGAAACAGCACAGCCCTGCAATAAAAATTAGTAAGCAGTAAGTAATAATTTAAATACAATAATAAGAGTTCAAAGAAAGATATACAGTGGTAAAATGCATAATTCAGGAAGAAATTACATTCTGATATTTTGCACTCCTCCCCTATCCCCTGAAAAAAATTAAGTTTAGCAGATAGGAGCATTTATGATCAAGGTAAATATTGTAAAATAAGTAGCACCTATGATCAATAAAACTATTGTCAACATTTATCTTCAGGAAGCCTAAAGAGCTTTTCTCATTTTGTAAAGAAACAAAAACTCACTGTTAATGTGTACCATGAATTTAGCTGCTGCATAATTCAACATTTGTATAAAATGTTTACTGACAAAAATGAAATATTCAAAATAAACTATCAACTTAAAGATAAAACGTTATATGTGTTTGCTTTTTATACCTTACTTTGAAAATTAGCCAGAGAATTCTAACATACACCCAGCCTGCACCATAGAACACTGTAGCAGTAACAATCTAGGCCAATCAATTTGTTTCAAGAAAGGAATTATTCTGTGCCTGGCACTTTGTTAGGCACTAAAATTGTTATTGCAACTAAGAGAATGTCCCTGTCCACAGGAGCTCACAGTCTAATATGAAAGAGACAAACTTGAAAATATACTCAAAACTACTAGAAAAATATATACCGCTCTCCCCGCCCCCAGAAGAATTCAACATTTGGTTTTAAATTAGTTATGTAGTTAAACCTAGACACAACAACGAAACAGTATGTCCGTATAACAGTGTATAAATGAAAGCAAAGTGGTAAATGATTGTTATTCAAACAAGCTAACTTTAAAATAAAGAATATTGAAGACAATATAAAAATGATCAACACAATACACATCTGATTTAAATAAATCTACTTTGTGTTTACACAAAATACAGTATATGGTTTGAAGATGCCAGTTCTTGCCATGTTTAGACCTATAATATGTGCAAAAATAACAGCAATATATTCCAAGGTCAAGTCACAATCACTTTAAGCACATTCATCTGTAAGGCATAAAGTAGAGGGTTTTAGTTTATTTTTAAGCTTTGAAAGGCATTTATTACATTAATTTTTCAATTATAATTATTATAAAGTTTTGAAAAAATAAAATATGAATAACCGTAATTTAAATAATATGAAAACAATTGACTGGCTTATCTTAAGTTTCAAGCAAAGCTATTTATTTCACTATCATAGTCGCTATAATAGTATGATCATATGTTCAGTGGTGTTTAAGATGCCTATAGTGCAAGGCAAATCCATTTAAGTTTTTTCACTTAGAAATCATAAAAATACAGCCTAAGATATAATTATACTTCAAAAAATATTCTACAGATTAACCCCTAAATATAAATCCTAAAGAATTCTTGCAAAAGTAGATTAGGTGTGGCTATTGCCAAGGAAAGTTGTATCTATATTAACAGTATGTCATTATGTATAATTTTTATCCCAGTAACCCTACTTTTAATATTCGTCCAATGTAATAATGCGATGAGAAAATATACATTTGTTAAAGTAATATATGTGGTCAAGAAAAGGTGTGTTTTTTTTTAATTCCCCAAGAATGGGGAAGCATTTATTCTAAAAAAGATTATATACTAGTTTACAACATTTGGAAGGAAGTGCTTGTAAATAAAAGGCTTCAAATCAAATATAAACTTTAGCCATTGAGTAGAAAGATCCTAGTCTCCCATCTTCAATACAGTATATAAATTTCCCTACCCGATCTCATTTTTGTCCTCATTCCAAAGAGGGAACCTTATATTTAGCTGATGAGCTCACTGCAGCTATGGAGGCTTGCCCTGTCACAATGACAATGCACATTTATATAGGAGCATCAGTTTAGCTGAATCTAACCAAACACATCACTGACTGCCAATGCATTTAGGGCCCTATTCAGGAAAGATTTCACTGTGACAATCTGTTTATCAAAACTTTTATTAAAGTATATACTTAGGATAAATATCCTTGATGAACTAAGCAATAAATACTGAGTCTTGGCACTTTTACAGAGAGAATCCCTAATAGCAACTATTCTTCCCCTTCCTGAGGAATCTTTTATTTAGTAGTGATTTCTTTCATTCCTTTTTTTTTTCCCTGTTCTGGAATGGAATTAAGAGGAAAAATCTAGGACAGATATACATCAAGGTAAAATGAGAAGAAAGGTAGATGGGATCCCTAAGATAAAAGAAACTCTAGTTTTACTTTTGCCAGACATCTCTTGTAGATTTTAGTACTGTTTAAATAGGTGAAACAATCATTTATAAAAGCAAGAATTTTTGAGACGGGTCCTATACTAATTATTTTATTAACCCATTCTCATATTTTTAAGTCAAATAGTATTTTTGGGCCCTAGCCAGTGTGGCTCAGTTGGTTGAATGTTGTCCCATGCACTGAAGGGTTGTCAGTTCGATTCCCAGTCAGGGGCATGCAAGAGGCAGCCAATTGATATGTTGCTCTCATCCATGTTTCTCTCTCTCTCTCCCCCTTCCTCTGTCTCTAAACATCAATAAAAAAACATTTTAAAATATTTTTGGGGTGTTCTCGAGATTATACAATAGCATTAATTTCTTGCGTATGACTTAATAATTCAACAAATTTGTATTATGTGTTCTGTGCTGGGCTATTATACATTTAGGGGAAAAATAAGTGAGTAATGCTTCTAAAATAAAATCTAAGAAGACAAAAAAATAAATGGAATACTGACACATAGACTCTGTAAACAAATCATTAGTGCATATTTTTTAATGACTTAGATATTGCTGTAACAACATATACATATTGAACAAAATCATTCATCCCTCTATTTTATTACAACCAAATGACTCAGAATTATATATTGTGGGAATCAGCAAATATTCTTCAAATTAAATTTACAAACATAACTTTGTAAAGCATAATTCAATTAGGAGAATATTCATTTTGGAAATAAAGGATTTAAGTAAGGTTAGACTATTTCCAGGAAGTATATATACACACTACAAGGTTCACCATTACAAGTGAAATGGCTTATCCAGTCACTCAGAGGGCAGATATATGTTTAGACAAAGCTCTTCACCTATTCTGGTATTATTCTGCAAAACTTTGAGTTTGTAACAAACCTAACTTAAAACAATGAGATGATGAAACAAATTAAATATATCTTTGATACATAAATATATTTAAAAGAAAATACAATACAAATAAAAATTACACATAATGCTTAGAAAATAAACAATTCAGTTCATATGTCCTTTCTCACTGAATCCAGAAACATTTATACTTTACTTAGAGTAGCATTGGTAGAAAACTAAAGTCAATTAAATAGTTTACTAAGAATTTGTCCTGTACTTTAATGAACAAGCTAAACTGGGTCAAACTTAAAAACCTTTGTTTTAGATACATATGAAAGCAAAACAACAATAAACCTAGAATGAAAGTCTTAGAAGAATGTGTTGAAACTTCACTCTGACATTTACATAACTCTTTTGTTCATCTGACCAGAACTCTTTACTAATCTATACTTGACAGAATATTGAGTGCCTGTTTCCCTAGCTTATTTTGCCATATTTAAATTTAAAACAAAAGAATAAAAGGCTTGTTAAACTGTGTGAAGAAAAGTATCTACTGAAAGACAGTGAATTTATGATCTCTGAATAATCAGTTGCCTGCTGAAATACTGTATATTATGCAACTTACTAACAAGCACCTATGAAAACTGAAAAACATGGAGAGTGGGTAAATAGAGGAAGTAAACTAAACCTGCCCAAGAATAAAAATTCTGTGCTAAAAATGTCCTTAATTGGATGAAAAATCTAAAGAATTTGACCTAGACATTGAAAAACAATGAAAAGAAAATGATTTTTAAAAATAATGATAGAAAAGAAGGAAGTGGGGGAGGTAAAGCAGCATGGGATTGGGATGAGAGAAATAATATGGTCTAAAAAAATTCTCCTATGCTCTATTTAAGTAAATATATATATATATATATTGCAGCATTACTTTTCTTTTTAAGGCAGAGACCTGAAATTACAATTCTTTCACAAATCACACATAAGCCAAATAAGGTGAAAGAAAAGCAGTGCGGGACAGAGCGGTAAAATAAACCAGGTAGAGTTAAAACCTACAGTGTACAAACTATTGATAGCATAGAGAATATCACAACAAAATCCCATGAGTTCAGCAAATTATTCGATTTTTTAATGATCCACATAGATAGTTTCTGGAGCTCAGTTTCTGATTTTGATTATGCAAGCCTTATAATTACTGACAATGGGGTATCTTGGTTTTGAAATGTATTTATATCCTAACCCTAAAAAGCAGTGACATGAATAAATACTGAAATTTCTATTTTATCTCAATCATTTTGATGCTCTTTGGTATTGTGAACTGTTGTGGTGAGGAATCTACTTAGTATGCTGTATCAGTGATGTTGGTGCATTGAAAGGACTTACAGGATGGATGTGATGGTGCTATGCTTGATGGTAAGCTTGGTTTCTCCAAGTTGTCAGGCACTTTAAGAAAATTAGAAACATCCAGGAGAGTAAGGGCCAAGCACAAAAAGATCAATTTTTATAGATTTTAAAAAATCACATTCAAATATATATGTATCAAATGTACACTCACACAAGTTCCTTTATTTGAAAGATGAGTGGTAATTGCCAAATGTGTATACTGTTGGCCCCAGGAATATGGCCATTGCTGCTAAACACAAATAAGACCAGATGCAGCGTGGGTGACTTTGTGAAGGATATAAGACATTAGAAGTGCACCATATGAAATAAAGCGAAGGAGAACAATGTCCACGCATGCCAAAAGTTTGGAATGAGAGGGAAAAAGCAATGGCACTTGTACTTTCTATAGATCAAAGGAACAGGGGAAAAAATGTCAACACAGACGTTTAGGAAAACTTGGAAATAACAGAAATACAAATATATTGCATAGATGAACCAAGTTATTTATATGTCACAAACTTTTTAAAGTTTTTTTTTGTAATTTAGGATAATACTGTCAATAAGAATCATAATTCTGAAAATAATGATTCATAGTAAGTAAATTCTTCAATCATAAGTAGCTACCAATATGGAATTACTTATCCATAAAGAAAATAACTTTTCTTCTAAATCCAACCTCAGAGAAAATATATTACACTTGAATCATACAAATATATTATTTTTATGAAAAGTCACATTAAAATAATTATGGATTTTACATAATCATTACCATGATGTGGGATAAGGTGCATTGACTAGAAAAATAGCCAACTTGAAACTATGTAATCAGGTTATAGCAAATGCAGTCTCTAACAAATACTAGATAAATCATAATTTATCATACAGAATTATGTATAATTGAATTAAATATGAATTGAAGTTAAACCTAATTGATTTCCCTGCATAAAGTTTAAATTTGTTGCATCTACATTGTACCTAGCTTCAGCTTCTATTAGGAGACAGCTTTGTAGTGAACATCCGAGGGGCTCTTTTTGCTTTTAGGTAAACCTGAGTTTTAGTTCTGATTCTGTCACATATTACCTTTTATCTTTGGTAATTTGCTGAATTTCTTTGTCTACCTATGATTTGGCTTGAATATCAAAAGGTATTAGGTAGGCAAAATGCATAATACATAACGACTAGCTCCCTTCCTCCTTTCTTCCTGTTAAATTGAGCCTAATAATCACAATGTATTTTTATTTTTTTAAAATTAAGCCTGAAATTTTATACAAATGAGATTCCTTTTTTTTGGAAAATGTATATTTGATGGAAAATAAGTTTCAACTAATGATTAAGGCTATTTCTATATTTTATAATATCAACTTATATCATACATCTTACGGTCTTTTTTTCTTTATCCTCAATTGTCACGTGTAGCCAGAGAAGGATGAGTAAAAAATGCCTAGATTTCTAAGGTGCTCATTCAAGTGTATCAAACCTGATGATGTTAGTTATTTCCTAGTGTCTGGGAATGGTGTGTGTGTGTGTGTGTGTGTGTGTGTGTGTGTGTGTAGATAAGGTGGTTGGAACTCTGTACTAACGAAACGAAACTTATGCATCATGTGAAGTTACACTGGGAAAACATCAAGTCTTCCAACATGAAATACACCAGAGCCTGACTCCCTGCCTCTTAAATGTGTGCTGACTGGACCTAAAAAGGATCAGGAAAGATAATCATTATGTGACAACATGATAATGAATGTTCTCAGTTGATATTCTCTTTTCAGTCTTTGAAAGATTCTGTTAAATCAATAAATATTTTAACAAGTTCAAGAGAGCAGGAAGAATGAACAAGTAGAAAAATTTATTGTACCCTGGAACAATTCTTCATCCTGTATGAGAATTTACATCACTCTTTCCAATATACTCTGATTTAAATGTTCAATAGGAATGCATGGGAATTGGTATGTGCGCGTATTTATAACTTTTTGCATCGCTATTGCCAGACATGACTGTTTACCTCATATTGTGCACTTTGAATGCACAATTTCCCTTCCCTTTATTTTTCCTAAACA
The DNA here is from genome assembly GCA_011751065.1 of Lasiurus cinereus. Taxonomy (NCBI): domain Eukaryota; kingdom Metazoa; phylum Chordata; class Mammalia; order Chiroptera; family Vespertilionidae; genus Lasiurus; species Lasiurus cinereus. The sequence continues at coordinate 3,765,556 of JAAGEH010000304.1, read as the reverse complement.
TTTGATATAATCAGTGCCAGAAATGAAAGCATAATGAAGATGACCAAGGAGCAATAAAATAAATATGAATCGGGTTTTGACAAGAAATTCAGTATGTGAATAAACCTCCTTTCGTGGAGAAAACTACTGGAATGCACCCACCAGCATGTCTCTAGCAACTGGTGATAAAAAGCACCACAGCCTTAGACCAAAAACCCCACGGTCATTACTCTGCTGTTTATTCTCCTCACCCCTGAGTCTAGTATCTATTCACTTACATGTGTGTCTCCAGAGAATCCAAGACACTTTTGGAAATGTTGAAGATTGGAGAGTGACTAACTTACGATATTGCATTGCTTATGACGAGTCAGTTACATAGAAAAGCACTTATAATATGAAAATAGCTTATTAAAAACTCAAGATTGGGCAAAATGAAATTAAAAACAAACAAAACCACAGCCATATACTACTACATTTCCCTGATTAATTTACTGATGGTATTGGCACATATTGTTTTACTTAATATTTGAAAAATATAAATACCACTTTTATATGCAAAAGTGAATGTTAAATGAAATATGGATTTTAATATAGCTTTCTAAATGTGAGACGCATGCTTAAACAGTGCATGCATTTTACAAATTAATCCTTAGTATAAGCTATCACCAAAGCTTGATATACAGGTATACCCTTTTAGGGGGTAAGAATAGCACCTGCCTCTACCGCAATTAATAAAGCACACAAAACCCCCAGCAAATTCCTTTTGACGTCTTAAGATGGACATCACTTCGATAAACAAGCACTAAATGCCTTTTGTGAGTCATGGTCTTAACTCAAACTTCAGATCTGCAGACGAAAATATTTATACCTTTAGTCGTAAAGCACAATTTCTCTCTTGTTTACAAGCACTTTGTAACTCAAAATGGTGTCTATAGCTCTCAATGTACAGAAAACTATCATGTGCCACTCTATTCAAGAGTGCTGCAGGTTCCCAGGTATTTTCACATCGCCATGAAAATGAGAAACTGCGAAATTACTCTGGGCTGCAGGATTGCAAGCTTCTCACTATTGTTGTACACGATCCCTGCCCTTCTCAAGTGCATATACCAGGTCACACACAGCTTCCAGTCCTAGCAGCCATCTTTTAGCAGTCTCCTGGTTTAGTTAATAGTTATGTTCACAGGCAGCAGGAAGCCCAGTCCATAGAGGGCAGAAGTTTCTAGTGCCAGCATCCCTCTACTACAGCGGTTCTCAACCTGTGGGTCGCGACCTCTTTGGGGGTCGAATGACCCTTTCACAGGGGTCGCTTAAGACCATCGGAAAATGCAGATATTTACATCATGATGCATAACAGTAGCAACATTTTATGGTTGGGGGTCACCACCACATGAGGAACTGTATGCAAGGGTTGCGGCCTTAGGAAGGTTGAGAACCACTGCTCTGATATGAGGCATTTCCAATGGCTGAGTAAAAAGCCCATTTGTGATTTTTGGTTTTTGCTTTTGCATTTTTGGGGAAGGGAGGGAAATGAGAGTTTAGAGGGCTCATTATAAGCACCCCATGCACTCTTAGCTTTCCCAAATGTATTACTCAGAACAGTAACCTCCTGATCACCACCACTATGATGGAGAAAATTATAAGTTGGCTTATCTATAAACCTATCCACCAGGATTTGGGTTGATTCCGCTTGCTGTCTAAGCCTGAAAATAGATCAGTTGAGTTCTGGTTAAAATAAAATCCCTGGTTATTCCTGGTTGCAATCTCTCTCTCTCTCTCTCTCTCTCTTTCTCTCTCTCCTTCCCCTCCCTCTTCCCTCTCTCCCTCATTTCCTCTTTCTCTAAAAACCAATAAAAAATATTTTTAAAAATCTCTTAAAAATCAATGGACATAGTCCATTCTTTGGGGGGAGGGGTAATTTAGGCTTTTAACTTAGTTTACATATTAGGTTAAAATTCTAAAAATTAATTTGAGGGTGCTATTCTCTACTACCAGGTACTAAAGGCCCCCTCAAAGAAAGCATGTACATGGACTATTCAAATTTTATGGTTTAAAAAAGTTAGTTGTATTTTCAAATTAAGATCACCTCATTTCCACCCATGCCCTTATCTTTAAAATCCACATGTACAGTAGTATGCAAATACAACACACTTCTTTTTTCTCCATGGATATTTTTTAAGTAAAAAGAAAAAGAATAGTATGGTGATCATGATCTTTTTGAACTTGTCTTTTGCTTTCCAGATACTGTGAGTGGAAATTCATTTGCCTTTAGTTCCATTTCACACTTTAATATTTTAAAAAATGAAATGTGGAGAAGGTATTCTCATAGAATTACTTAAACCAGGGGTTTGGAATTCAGATCTCTATAATCAAGACTGGAAGTCACTAGAAGATTTGGAAATTATTTTAATCACCACAACCAGAATCATGTATGAAAATAAAACCCTTGCATGGATTCTTTATATGCATAATCTCAAAATATATCTTTTAAAAAGGAAACATTTAAAATTTGACATTGAGGGAAATCTCATCTCCGTCATTCATTATGGAGTTTTATTTAAGCTAAAATCCTTTAGAATATTTTGGAGGGAAAAAAAAAGTTCTTGTAAGAAAGTCATAAACACTGGCATGGCCAGTGTGGTTCAGTGGTTGAGCTTTGTCTCATGCACCAAGAGGTCGCCGGTTGGTTCAATTCCTAGTCAGGTCATATGCCCCAGTTGCCTGATCAATCCTCAGTAGGAGGCAGCCAATCAATGTTTCTCTCTCATCTCTTTCCCCTTCTCCCGCCCTCTCTGTCTAAAAAATCAATACAAAAACATATTTTGAAAAAAGTCATAAACACTGAAATCGGAGATGTGATTCTTGCTACATGTTAGTTTCTCTTTCTGAGGGATTACTCTCTGGTCTCGTGCTTTTGACTTCAACAACACATTGTTTAGATGCGTTCAAGGGTTCAGATTCTTGGGCATCTGGCTTGTTATATGTTTCTTCCTTTGCTTTTTCCAACTTCTTTTCCTTTGCAAGCATTCTATAGTTTATAGCATTACCAATGAGCAACCACACACTTGCTAGGAACACAATAGCCCCACAGGCTATATACATATATTTATACTCTCCAGTTTCATCCACCAATTTACCTAAGAGACAAAATAAACAAAAACATATTTTAGGATAAAATAATAAAAGAGCCATAAATAAAAAAAAAATTTCAAATAAATTCTTCCATAGACACAGTATCTATTTCTTATTTAAGTTAATATTAAATATTTAATGAAAATTATTGTTTATAACATATATATAAATAAAGGCATGAATGTACACATGCAGCATTATATTACTGGTATATTAAAATTATTGAACATTATTTTCCTCAATAAAAATGTACAATAAAGACAAAGTAGGTATATATGCTTTGGAGTGCATATTCATAAATAAATACATGTTCAATATCTATGCATGCAGAAGTAGATATATTTGTCTATCTCTTAATTTACAGCAGACACATTGAGATTGCTTTACCCCTTTCCATACTTCCTATCTTTTCAAAAAAGAGGGAAACATTACATTCTTTAGGAAAGACCCAAAGGCTTTTGTAAAGTTTTAAAGAGGACATGATGTTTACTAAATGCTTTCTCTATGCCCAGTACTAGGCTAAACATTGTTATTTGCCATATGTCATTGACTTCTACAAGAGCACTAGGAGGTAATCTGATCGTGGTTTCACAGCCAGGAAGGCACAGACTCTGGGTCTGATCAAGGACTGTATGAATCTCATATTCCTAATTGTTCTTTAAATGGTTTCACTAAATCTCATGATTAAGAGTTATGTCACTTTTGTGGCTAATTATAGTTTTTACTTTATCTAAATCTAAATTAAGGCCAAACTAATAAAAAAAAAAAAATACTGCCTGCCTGGCATGACTCAGTGGTTGATCGTCAACCTATGAACCAGAAAGTCATGGTTCGATTCCCATTTGAGGCTTGATCCCCAGGAGGGGGTGTGCAAGAGGTGGCTGATCAATCATTCTCGGTCATTATAGATGTTTCTATCTCTCTCCCTCTCTCTTCCTCTCTGAAATCAATAAAAAATGTTTTTGTTTTTTTTAAAGAAAGAAAATGCTTATTCCATTTGATTATTGAAATCATGAGAAAACTAGTTTGGTGCCATATAATCTGAAGGCTTTATTGACTTTCAAAAATATTTCAATTCATAGATTTGTCTCTTGCTCTTTTTTTTTTTGCAGCCACTCGATTCTTAATAATAATAATTATTATTATTATTACCAGCAAAATGGAGTGGCCACAAACCCCTGTTGTTTCTTATATGCTTATTCCAGGTGATTCTGATAAACAACTATTTGTTTAGTTGGAATCTCTATCCTTCTAACTGAAACCTAGTCAGTGTTAAATTTAAGTTACTTTTGAAATTAACTATTTGAACAAAGTTCCCTGTTTTAATTGAGTAAATGGTGGAAGAGGTTTATTTGAATATATATGACACATACATAAGCATAACAAAAACTGCATAAATTTAATTTCCTATTCTGATTTAAGTCAAATATTCTTTTTTACACAATGATTGTTACACTTCAAAATACATAAATATCAGTTCTATGGCCCCATCAGAGTTAATAACACTGTGGACTGCCGAATCAACCTACTTTCTAATTGTTTTTGGGAGTTTTGAAATCATCATCAAGGAACCATATACGATTTCTAGAACTAAAGCCTCGGTTCTCTGTGAGTACAGCAGTGAAAGTCTTGAATGACAAAAAATAGAAATCATTCTCTCCCTACCCTTCACTGCTCTACGAACAAGAGTGGTAGGAGCAGCACCAACTGTGTGAGAAGTAACCACAACAAGACACATTCATTCACAAGTATTTACTGAGTGTCTACAATGTGTCAGACACCACTCTAGGAGATGCCAAATGCTGTAGAGAAGCAGCCCATCTCAAAGTCATGGAGTGTCTATCAGGGGTAGCAGGAGGCAGAAACAGGACGAAAAATGTGGAAGTATTATGGCTGGAGTGTGAGAGCTTCATGAAGCAGCCTCAAGTCAGTTGCTGCCATAGCTATCATTGGTGCAATGGTTTGGCAATATTAAACAACTAGAAGCCCGATGCACAAAGATTCATGCAAGAATGGGCCTTCTTTCCTCTGGCTGCTGGCATTGCCTTCTCTCTGACCAGAGCTACCTTTCCGCTCCAGCCTAGGGCCACCTTTTCACCTTCCCATGCTGCCCAGAGACCGAGTGGCTGGGGTGGGGCAGAATGCCTGTGTCTCACCCAACCCTCGGCTGCTCACACCTGCATATGCAAATTGATCTGCCATCTTTGTTGGGTTGATTTGCATAATCACTCCTGATTGGCTGGTAAGCATCATGAAAGTACAGTCAATTAGCGTGTTATTCTTTTATTAGTGTAGATAAGCATTTAAGGGTACAGAAATAGATGTGAATGTTAATAAAGATTCTCAGCCCAAAAAGTAGCCAAATCAGATTCCTTCATTTTCATCCTGAAAGCCCATCCACTACATCCATTGACTTTTTTTTTTTTATCATCCACCATGGCTACTGAAATAACAATTTTCTCTGTTTATACTAAAAATGTTATTGCTAATGAGCAAGCTTCTAACACCCATTTAGTAAAACTGCTTCAGTATGAAAACATAGGTCAATTGTAATTGTCTTATAAAATAAAATCAGTTGCTCATAAATATACTGACTGATTTTAAGTGTTTTAAAAAATTGTTTTGGTGCCACGGTACATCCATGCTGAAGGATATACCACCCAATCTATTACCTGTGCAATTTACTAGAGGACAGTTGTGGTGGGCACACAAATACATAGCTCATTCTTAACAAAGTGCAAAGTCAAAAGGTAAAAAGTCTAAGTGGCTTAAGTTATCAAATTAAAGATAAATTTTCCCACCTTCAAAATGATTCCTTAAAGTTATGTAGGAAGCCTTTTATTAACTGATTTAAATGCATTGAAAATTTTACATTTAGCCCGGCATTTACTGTGACCACCAGGGGGCAGGCTAGGAGTCTCAGTGAATATCTAAGTTTAGTATTAACCAAAATAATACATAGTGGTTACTGAAAAATTCTGGTCTACAAAAAGCATTTAGTATTTATAAACAAAAATTAAGCAAAGTCTAAATTTCAAAATGAACTTATACATGCGTCTTAGTGTCCTTACTGGATTATTTACACAGATGTTTGTGAAGCATATTAAAAAATATCTTAGATCTTAAAATTAAAAGGTATCTTTATAATTTATAAATATGAACTATAAGTATCTGATAAAAATGACTTTTATGGATACACACACACACATCCACACACTAATATATCCTATCAGTTATACTATAGGTATTATAAAAGTATTCTCACCTTAGGAAGTAACAAGTTCCATATCAATATAACCAATAAGAAAATAGATGCTGACTTTTTGAGAGAGCTATTTTAAATTTTTGACTAATTTTCATATAGATAGAAGAGAGATCTATTACCAGTGATAAAATTTAAAAAGTGACTTTTTCATTAAACATTTTTAAGAACACAAAAACAACTCATAAGGGTTAAAAAATATAAACATTATGCTACTAATTACCAGTTTAACTTAAATTCTTAAGTTCATAGGTCCAGTGTTTGAAACAAATTTATATCTAAATTCAACTAATTATAAAGTTCAAAAATACATAATAAACCCTAAAATTAACACACCCTCAGTCCTTCAGGCTGTTAGTAGTTTTCTAATTAGAAGGCATGTGATGTATTACAACGAACATTTCAGTCAATAGCTATTGATTTGATGCTTTTTGCTTTCCTTGATGAGAAATCTTACCAGCAAGAGGAGGGCCAATGAGAACTGGACAGCACTCCACAATTGTGACGAGTCCCACAGCACTGGAAAATCTTTGAGCACCAACAAGGTCCATGAGACTTTCAAAGAGGATACTGCTAACACTCCCAAACCCAAGGCCAAAAAATATAGCATAAAATACCAGGCTTATGTAATCCTCTGCCAATGGGCACAAGAGATGACACACTCCCGTAAACATAATTGCAGCACTAAAGAAGTATTGGATTCGAGGTCTAACACGTTTGGTGTTTGCAATGAATCCTACTGTAGGCCTCGCAAACATGTCAACAAAAGCCATAACAGACAGCAGGAAGGCTGCAGAGTACTCATCAATTCCCTTGTCTTTAGCGTATGGAGCCAAAAATATAACAGGGGCAAAAAATCCTAAAAACATAAGGACATTTCCAGATAAGTATATCAAAAACCCCCTATGCTTGAAAAGGGAGAAATCTAAATATTTGTTAATTTTTCCCCAGACTGATTGCTTATTGTGGCTTTTTTTCACACTTGACTCAAGTTCTGTTTCACCAATCTTAATTTGAGCCTTAGTAGTTGGTTTGGATTCAACAGGTCTCATGAGAGCCCCAGCCACACAGGCATTCAACAATATGCCTCCCAAGATCATGAAGCTTCCTTTCCAGCCAAAAGTATTAAAAAGGAACTGATTGAAAGGAGCTAATGTACTTAAGAAAACAGGGCTTCCTGCCATGGCTAGCCCATTTGCCATGGGTCGTTTCTTATAGAAGTATTTGCCAATGATTGTTAAGGCGGGTTGCAGGTTGAAGGCTAGACCTAAACCTGCAAAGAACAAAACAGAAGGAAGAAAAACACAAACACATTATGCCACTTACAAAACAAATTACTCTTCAAAACATACATTCAATTGGGTAAGGCAGGACTCAAAAGGCAATAGCAGGTATTGATTTTTGTTAATTATCAATATCAAGAGAAAGGTACATAAAAAGTTTCTTATAACTGGACACTTGATATGTATGATGGTTTCATATTACTTTCATTTTAAGACACAAAAATAAATAAAAAACGTTTACTGGTGTTTCAAAAATCAGAGACTAGGATGAAACTATGACAAAATTATTAATTCTTATAATTACATTCACTTAGTTCCACAGATTACCATCTCCTTTTATATTTACACTAGAGGTGCATGAAATTTGTGCATGGGGAACAGGCCTAAACAGGCAGTTGGACATCCCTCTCACAATTCGGAACTGCTGGCTCCCAACTGCTCACCTGTCTGCCTGCCTGCCTGCCCCTAACCACTTCTGTCTGCCAGCCTGATCACCTTCTAACCACTCCCCTACTAGCCTGATCGATGTCTAACTGCTCTCCTGCCAGTCCGATTGCCTCCAACTGCCTCCCCTGCAGGCCCGGTCTCCCTTAACTGCCCTCCCCTGCCAGCCTGGTCATCATACAGCTGCTATCCTCTGCAAGCCTGGTCTGCCCAACTGCCCTTCCCTGCCAACCTGGTTGTTCCCAACTGCCCTCCTCTGCTGGATTGGTTGCCCCCAATACCCTCCCCTGCAGGCCTGATCTCCCAAAACTACCCTCCCCTGCTGGCCCTGTCAACCTTAACTGCCCTCCCCTGCTGGCCCAGTTGCCTCCAACTTCCCTGCCCTGCAGGCCTGGGTCCCTCACAACTGTCTTCCTCTGCAGGCTTGGTCACCTGCTAGCCCTTCCCTGCTAGCCTGATTGCCTACAACTGACCTCCCCTGCCAGCCATCTTGTGGTGGCCATCTTGAGTCCACATGGGTGCAACCATCTTTGACAACATGGGGCCATTCACTTTGTGCATTAGAGTGTCAGTTATTTTGCATATTACTCTTTTATTAGATATGATAAATATATAGATATACATACATATATAAAAACATATATATTGCCGAAATTGGTTTGGCTCAGGGGATAGAGTGTTGGCCTGCAGACTGAAAGGTCCCAGGTTTGATTCCGGTCAAGGGCATGTACCTTGGTTGCGGGCACATCCCCAGTAGGAGGCATGCAGGAGGCAGCTGATTGATGTTTCTCTCTCATTGATGTTTCTAGCTTTCTATCCCTCTCCCTTCCTCTCTGTGAAAAATCAATAAAATATATATATTTAAAAAAAACACACAAAAAACATATGTGTGTGTGTGTGTGTGTGTGTGTGTGTGTGTATCTCCTACATAATAAAGCCTAATGTGCTAAGTATCTGGTCATCCAGTTGGACATTCAACCAATCAAAGTGTAATATGCTAATGATTCAACTGTTCACTATGACGTGCATTGACCACCAGGGGGCAGACAATCACTGGTCAACAAATCACTATGATATGCACTCACCAGCAGGGGACAGACACTCCAATAGGTAGGTAAGCTAGCTGCTGGGGTACGGCTGATTAGGACTGAGCAAAACAGGCTGGACATGCCCTGGAGCCTTCCCGGAGTCTCTCCCCCACTGGCCAACCTCCCACATTCCTCCTCCCAAGTTCCAATCACACACTGGTGAGGTCCCTCAGTCTGGCCTATGCCCTCTAACAATCTGGGACCCCTTGGGGGATATCAGAGAGCCAGTTTCAGCCCAATGGCAGAATGACCAGTTGCTATTACATGCACTAACCACCAGGGCGCAGGCACTCAGTGCAGGAGCTGCCCCCTTTTGGTAGTGTGCTCCACAGAAGTTGTACTGCTCAGCCAGAAGCCAGGCTCATGGTTGGTGAGTGCAGCAGCAGTGATTGAGACAGGGAGTGGGTCTAAACTGTCAGTCGACATCCCCGAAGGGCTCTTGGACTGGGAGAGAGCAAAAGCCAGCTGAGTGACTCCCCCTCCCCCGATGCATAAATTTCATGCACTGGGCCTCTAGTGTATATATATATTTACTATAGATTTGTTTGCTTGTGGGAAAGACTTCATTTAAAACATGAATGGTTTCTTTTCAGTTGAACACACCAAGAATGTTGTCACTTATAAACAATCTTAGATCTCCCCAGAGATATTTCTTCAAAGTCATGCAAATAATAAAAAAGAATTATAAATTCATGTCTTTATTTTCATGCTCTCCATCATCACATTCCACATTTCATGAATATAGATGCATGTGTGTGTTAACTAAAAAGCAAATAATTTTGAGGCTTGAAACACAGTCTTATTTCAGGGAGTAAAGGTTATTGTTTATATAAGTCACAAGTCCCTGCTGTCTAGGGAACTTCTTGGCAGGGCTAAATATCAGCTTTGAAAATTTATTATTTCTTATAGCTCACCAAGGTACTATTTAGCAATCATAATGAAAAAGTTTATTTGAAAAGTACATAAAATTGATTGATGTAAACTACCTCCCCTTCACCCTTTGCTACATATTATTCCATATTATTTTAGGAGTTATAGAAGTCAGAATTCTGCATTTACTAATCTATGTAAATTAAGACAGTACTGTCAAATGGTTATTTCGATTCTGGGACACTCAGTTCTGAGTAGAAATACTATTGCAAACAATTAATACAAATGTTTTCTAATGAGGAGGAGGGTCCCTAAAAGCTGACTGGGAGGAACGAAGAGCATGCTCGGAAAGTAGCAGGGCAGTATGCTCTCTGATTCTACTTATGCCCTCTGCCGTAATTGCAAGTTATGCAGAAAAAGTTTAAAGAGACCCAACATCCAAATAATAAAACTGACCAGCCTATGGTCAGTGGTTGAAAGTGGAAGAACCAAAATTAAAACCCGGGAATTACACACAAACACACACACACATATATAATAGAGACAGAGAAAGAGATAGAGATTCTTGGTTGAGTCTTGCATATGACCCGACTGGAGACTGAACCTACAACCTTGGCTCACAAGGATGACACTCTAACCAACTGAGCAACCTGGCCAGGGCCCAAATTGTGTTTTGAAATTGTGTGCTAAGTTTCTTTATCCTATGCCATCTCCTCTCCTTTGGTCCCCGTTCTGTCACCTGGAATTTTACTTTCAGATGATAATCCAAGTTCTCTTTAAGAGAGTGCAGCCATCTATTTCCTATTCTGGCATGGCAAAACAAGCAAGAGATTTGAAATAAAAATATATAAATCTGCCTCAATTATTTAACTATGTGTACTACTTGGCAAAACATTTAGACTTCTTAAGCTCTAATTCCCTCAACAACAAAAATAACAGTTAACAAAATCAACTAAGTTCTAGAACTGTAAGATACTATCTAATAAAAGAGCAATATGAAAATTGACCATACCTCCACTGCATCCACAAGCCAGACCCACCAGCCAATCAGGAGTGAGTATCCAAGATGGCTGCGGCCATGGAGAGAGCAGGAAGCTTGGGTTTCCCCGGCAATGGAAGAAGCTAAGCTTTCAGCCTGCCCTGGCCTGCCTTGGCCTCCACTTAAGATTATAAAGTTTTAATTATAGAAGATAAATAAATCCCAACAAAAAAGGCAGCAGCCACAGAGCCAGAGAGAGCAGGAGGCTTGAGTTGCCCCGGTGACTCAAAGCCAAGATTTCCACCTGCCCTGGCATGCCTTGGCCTCTGCTCAAGGCTACAAAGTTTCAATTATAGAAGATAAATAGCCAAAACTGGTTTGGCTCAGTGGATAGAACATCGGCCTGCAGACTGAAAGGTCCCAGGTTCAATTCCAGTCAAGGGCATCTATCTTGGTTGCGGGTACATCCCCAGTAGAAGGTGTGCAGGAGGCGGCTGATTGATGTCTCTCTCTCATCGATGTTTCTAACTCTCTATCCCTCTCTACCTCTCTGTAAAAAAAAAAAAATCAATAAAATATATTAAAAAAAAAAAGAAGATAAATAAATTTCAGATACCAGGGCCTTTGCTTGGGTCACTGGAGGGTGTGGCCAACCTGCAAATCAGCACAGGCCCCTCACCCAGGCCACCCCACACCCCAAGGGAACCCCATCCTGATCCAGGACACACTTTAGGGGAAACCAGCTGGCCCCCACCCATGCACCAGGTTTCTAGCCTATCTAATAAAAGAGTAATATGCAAATTGACCATCACTCCAACACATAAGATTGCTGCCCCCATGTAGTCAAAGATGGCTGCCTCCATGTAGAAATAAGATGGCTGCTACAAGATGGCCAGCAGGGGAGGGCAGTTGTGGGTGATCAGGCCAACAGGAGAGGGCAGTTGGGAGGGACAAGGCCTGCAAGGAAGGGCAGTTGGGGATGATCAAGCCTGCAGGGGAGGGCAGTTAGGCGTGACCAGTCCAACAGAGAAAAGAAGTTGGTGGTAACTGGGCTGGCAGGGAAGGGCAGTTGGGGAGTGGGGGAGGGTTTGGAAGCCACCCTTTGTCCCCTATAGCAGAGAGGTGTGGACAAGGAACTCAGAAGGCTGGTCAACCTTGAAGCTCTGAAAGTTCAGAGCCAACCACCAACTGTCTAATTGAAACAATGGTAGCTAAAGCAACCTTTAACTTTTAATCTTATATAAATCCTTGCTATTACTTGAAGTGCCTATGTGGAGCTACGGGTGGATCCCATAGTCTGAATAAAAGTCAGAGTGGGGTGAAGTCTTTCCTCTTGAGCTGGGCTCCCATCTGGCCCCCAATATTTCCAAATTAATATTTTCTAGTTTCTTTCATTTGCATGCAGCCTCCTCCAGAGCCCAAACCTTGAATCTAAACCACACAGGACGTGAAAGGGGTTCACTAAAAACTGGAGCACAAACGTTGGGCACTACAAACTGGCACCTTCGATGTGGGATCTCTGGAGGGGATGTTTTTGCCTAGAGCAAAGAAAGAAAGAATACACCAAAAAGGTGGAGGAAAAAAATACACCAAAAAGGTGGGGGGGAGGGGGAGGGAAATAAACTGAAAAGGTGGAGAAAAGACCACCATATAGGTGAGGGAAATTCACCGCACTCAAAGCCCACAATCAGCTGCAGAAGTCTCGATCTGTAAGTAGGTTGGGAACATCTTTTTCAGCCAAGCTAATGGGGCAGAATTAGGTTGTAAAGTAAACTTTAATATAGACTTTTGGTTTGCATGTTTAAGAAATGTAGTTTCTTGTTCAAATTAAAATCTTAATTTGTATTTGGAATCTAAAATCTGTAATAAGAAATGAAACTCTGCTGCTTAAACCACCTCTGGTGTGGAGAAATTCAAAGGTGGCAAGAGAGGGCAGGGCTATCCACTCTCCCACCATGAGATTACTTAAAGTTTTGTTTAAAATTATAGAAGAACTTGCAGGGAAATGCAAAATTTGGCCAAATTGGGTGCTAGTAATTACTTTGGAAAGTGAAAGATAAAGAAAAAAAATTAAGATCTGTCTTTATATCTATTAAGCATGAAAAGATAGGCAGCCAGATTTGTTATTGAAAACTTCCCTCAGAGGAAACAAGATATGGGGCAAGGGAGACAGGTGGCAATCCAATATGGAAGGCCACTCTCCCAGCATGCTAATTTAAAGTCTCCTTTCTCGTCATAAAAAAGTTTTAAAAATGCATTTGGAATATCTGTGCATGTGTAAAGAGAAAAGCTAGGGTAAGACAAAATGTGCGCATGGTTTGATTTTGGATATTAGATAAAGTCTTAGGCTGGACTTGACTCTTTACAAGGACTACAGAAATGAAAACCCAAGGCTCTATTTTTTTTTTTCTTCCTTAGAAAAATGGTGGATTTGACCAAAAGGAAAGAAATCCAAGCTAGTTCCAGCAACAGGATTCACATTTCCATAGAAAGAGTAGTTTTTAAAATGTTAATGAAGGGTGTTAAAAAGCTAACTTTTAAGACCTTCAGGAAAATCAGTGAATTGTGTTACAAAATAATTTATCCAAAGTAAATAAATGCCTTAAAATAATTAGAATTAAATTTGAAACTCAAAAATTGTTGAAAAATATATTATAAAAATCTAATAGTCTAGCTGAAGGCTGGCTACGCCCTTTGTTAATGGAGGAAGGGGTAAATGACTTTCCCCCAGAAGAATAGGTAATTCAGTTTCCCACCAACAGCCATCTTTAAAGAATGTTGCAATTTTTGCATTGAGTACTTGCAAGTTTGCTACTCAAATTTCCTCTGACCAGAAAAAATCTTGGTCTTTTTAAGCCCTTGCCCAACCTATTTTGCCATCCAGAAATGTGGGTTTTGGCAGCATAAAATTTTGGAAGTTTGCTTCCTATGAGAAAAATCTAGAGTACAGAATTGAAGCTATTGATTGATTATGTCTTACATTTTTGAAATTTATTCTTAAAAATATAAGTGTTATTAATCTAAAGAAATGCTAAATATTTGACTTGCCAGCTCTAAAATTGAATTAGGAATAAATATAGTTGTGGTAATTAAATACTTAAAGTAGAAATTTAATGTGTTTTCTCTAATAATTGGAATTCAAAATATGTTGCTTATTGACCTAACTAAATAAGAGGATTAATTCTGTGATCCCAACTGAAAGTTTGAATATAAAGACCAGTTTAAAATTTAATTGATATCTTAAGATAATTATAAAAAGTTAATAGAATCTTTAAATTATATATAAATATTTGTTTGTTATTTTTTCCAAGTTAAATTTCAAGGCTGTAATTGAGGGATGAATTTGGGAATATTTTCACAGGCCCTAAAATGTTTTCAAGAAGTTATTCTCTCTTCTTAAAGAACATATTTTGAGTTTAACATACTTGAAATTGCATGGAAAGCTTTATCAAATAAAAATTAATAACTATATTTTAGTTATAAATGTTATGAAAGTTTTGGCCTCTAAGGAGGACAAAACGAAATTTCTAAATAAAGCCAAGTTTTTAACAGCAGAATTTAAAACAATTTAAAATGAGAAAAAGCCCATAGCTGCCTGCATTTATTAGACTGAAGGTGGGGCTGCTTTTGTGCCCTGTGAATCAGATGTAAACATTTACTAAGTTTGCTTTGCTTTTTTAATTAAAGATACCTACTTAAATTATAAACAATTAAATTCTAATAAAGCTACCAGAAACAGTTAGTGAGATTTCTGTTTGTCTGCAGTGTAGTTTTGACTTGCTGGTCATATGGCTTTCCACTCCTCTGGAGGCTGCCATCTTGAAACAGAAAGCCAACCACTCTCTTTGAATAAGTTACTGAGACCTCCCATGATCTCTCTGTATAAGCTAATTAGCCAAAGGAGATACTCTTTAAAAATAATATTCTAAGAAAGACAGAGTTTTAAATGAAACTCTCTGTAGCTTGAGAATTATTTTGAAAAGAAATAAAGAGGTTTTCTTCAAACATCTGAAAAACTGTAATTGAAAGTTAATATATTTGGCCTCATAAACCGAAAGTAAACAATTTCTGTTTTTGCCTCCCTGACAAAGTTTATATTAAGTTACTCAAAGATTAATTTCAGAAGTCTAATTAATGTCATTGTCCATAACTAAGGACAAGTGAAATTAATAAATAAACTACTTCAGACTAATTTAAATTGGCTAATTGAAATGAATGAATATTCAAAATCAAAAACTTAATTGTACTGAACAAAAAAAACCTGTTCCTAAAGTATTAAATTAAAAAAAAATTGATAGTTCATCTCATTGCTTAACATGCAATGAATCCAAAGCAGTCATATTTTTGTGCAAAATATTAAAGTTAAAAGTTGTCAAGACTGCATTATAAAATTTCCAAAAGCCTCCTAATATTTAATCAAAAAAGGGGGGATTGTGGAAAAATATGATAGGTGGAGAAATAGCCTGTAAATAAATTATATCAAGAAATTTTTTACTTTGGGAAATTAATGTTCACTTGTGACGCTAACAGCAAGATACCCATGAAAAATCACATGTTATCAATATAAGCCAAAGGAAAATCATTTGGGCAAAAATGAAAAAGGATCCCAAGTCTAATTTATAGAAAATAATCCTTTATTAACCTTTGGTCAAGAATATGTTTATGTATTTCCAGAAAACTACAAGACCCTGTGGATTCCTGCAACAATAGATCCCAGAGAGGAATTGATAGGACTGCTCCAGCCACAGAATAAGCAGTGACTCCCAAGAACAGAGAAGAAACAGTCCAGAAATGAAGATGGTGAAGACGCCTTGCTATGCTAGCAGTTAGCAACTGTGGTCTGCAGCAGGTTGCCCAGGACCAAACCAGAGAGGGTTGGACCTGCACTGCCACCGAGAACTAGCATATTGCTGATATGTAAGCATAAGGAACTGTTGGGCAATGAATTTGGGAATCAAAACTGTTGGACATTGAAAGTGAGACTCGAGGAACTGTTGGCCTGAAAATAAATTTACTTCAGACTGACTCATTTGCCTATCAGCATAAATACTATTGCTTGTCTCAATTTTGTTCTCATATGTTTATTTCTATGCAAGAATTTTTAAGGAAAATAAAATACAGGGGATATGTTGGAAGCTGCCCATTGACCTCACTAGCAGAGAGGTGTGGTCTGGAACCTGAAAGGCTGGTCAACCTTGAAGATCTGAAAGGTCAGAACCAACCACCCACTGTCTGATTGAGACAATCTTAGCTGAAGCAACATCCACCTTCTAATCTTATGTAAATCCTTGCTACTAGAATTGCCTGCCTAGAGCTATGGGTGGATCCCATAGTCTTCTTTATTTATTTATTTTTTATTTTATTGATTTTTTACAGAGAGGAAGGGATAGGGACAGAGAGCTAGAAACATCAATGAGAGAGAGACATGGATCAGCTGCCTCCTGCACACCCCATCCTGGAGATGTGCCCGCAACCAAGGTGCATGCCCTTAGCCGGAATTGAACCTGGGACCTTCCAGTCCACAGGCCAACGCTCTACCCAATGAGCCAAACCGGTTGGGGCGATCCCATAGTCTTAATAAAAAGGATAGCAAGGACAGAGCGGGGTGAAGTCCTTCTCCTTGAGTTGGGCTCCTGCCTGGACCCAATATTTCCAAATTAATATTTTCTAGTCTCTTTCATTTGCATGCAACCTCTACCAAAGCCAGAACCATGAACCTGAACCCTAAACCACACAAGGGGTTGGGGAGTGGAGGTTGGGGGAGACCCAGGCCTGCAGAAAAGAGCAGTTGTAGGGGGACCAGGCCATGTAGGGAGGGCAGTTAGGGGTGACCAGGGGTTCACTACAGATGGAACCCAGGCCTGCAGGGAAGAGCAGTTGTGTGGGACAAGGGCTACAAGGGAGGGCAGTTAGGGTTGACCAGGCCTTCAGGGAGAGTAGTTAAGGGCGACCAGGCCTGTAGGGGAGGACAGTTAGGGGCAAACAGGCTGGAAGAGGAGTAGTTAGGGGGTGATCAGGCTGACAGGCAGAATCAGTTAGGAGCAATTAGGAAGGCAGGAAGGCGAGCAGTTGAGAGCCAACAGTTCTGGATTGTGAGAGGGATGTCCGACTGCCTATTTAGGCTAATCCCAGTAGGATTGGGCCTAAATGGGCAGTAGGACATCTCTCGAGGGATCACAGATTGGAGAGGGTAAAGACTGGGCTGAAGGTCACACACCCCCATGCATGAATTTTGTGCACTGGGCCTTTAGTTTTATATAATGTCATTGTGATAATTATTATTTGCTAATATTTATGTAACAGTATTAATGCTGGGCACTCTGTACTTTGTGTTAACTTTTTCATTTAATCATCCCAAGAACTCCCAAATTATACAGCTGTCATTTCCTCCATTTTAAAGACAAAGAGAATGGGGCATAAGGAGGTTAATTTATCCAGGATCACACAGCTAATTTGTGCTAAATCAGGTTTCTAAAAAACTTGGCTGATTTCAGATATCAAAAAGGAATGGCTGACAATAACATGATAATTTTTTATAGGTGTATTTAATGCTTGACTCTAGCTGCATTAAAGCCTCCAAGACCCAAAAGAATGAAATTGAAAAAGAAATTAGAATAATATACAGGATGGGGCAAAAGTAAAGCTTGCAATTATTTGTATGGAAACTAATATAATCTATAATAATAAAAGGTTAATTTGCTAATTAAACAAGACATCCTTCTGGGCGTCATTCCAGATGAAGCTGGTGCCAGCAGCTGGGGGAAGGAAGACCTACTCTTGCAAAAATTTTCATGCAGTGGGCCTCTAGAATTAATAAATAATAATACAAGAATAAACTGTCTCACACACTTATAACTGTAAAGCTATGTTTTATGTATTACCTCTATAATACTGTTGCTATTTGCAGTGCAGTAATGCTCAAATCACCTTTTCCCTAATACATCTACTTGTAGACTTAGCCTTACTTCCAGAGTCAAATACAATATATAGTATTTTAGTACAAAGGAAATGGCATTCTCTCTATTCTGGCAATTTTTAGATAGAATAAGATTCTCTCATTCACAAAAGATGTTTTACCATATCAAGAAAAGAGGGAGAGATATGTTGGTAGGTAGTAAAGAGAGGCTTTAACATCACGACATTGTAGGCTTTAATGCTTCAAATTTTTTTCATCACATGACACATAAGTGCAAGGTTAGACTGATCTAAAATCACAATAAAAAGAGAAATATGTTTACCTTGTTATCTGTGGGCATTAGAAAAATATTCAGTTTCTTTATATTGAAGTCTAATTTTTCTTAAAACTGAATATAGATTTGTTTGATTCAATTTATTATTGAGGTTAATAAAACATTGTATTTTCCAAATGTATATATTCAGGTCACTTTAAGTCCAAAGACATTTTGCATAAGAAACAACTATAATCAAATACTACGATGTCATTTAAAAATATTTGTATTTAATAGCCAGTGTGCCTTGTGGAGCTTTAAACCAAAATCTTTTTAGGAAGGGAACATAGAGGCATCAATACAGAGCTCCACCATAAACAGAATACAATAATTCTATTGTTAAAGCTAAGTCAGTACATCCAGAAAATAACTCTTTGCCACTGTTTTTAACTTATTATGTGAAATATCAGATATTGTAAATACTAATAAGTAATGAAAAATACATTTTTTTAAATGAAGCTATTAATATGCCAGAAAACTTCTGTCTGCCATCTTAGCTGGCTGAAGAGTAAAGGATAAAATGATAAAAACAGGCCAATGCTTTTTTGTTTCTGACATTTATTTCATAGAGTGTTATGTATCTGATAAATCGTTTTTTTTTCCCCATTACCTGAAATAATTTTGATTGGACATTCCTTAGTTAGTATTTCAATATACTAGATGAAAATAATTCAAAATCGTACCTGATATAAAAATAAAATTCAAAGAAAACAATAAAAATGTTCTATTGTTCATGTATTTTAGAGAGCTTTGTGAACAATATGAGTGTTAAGATAATAATAAACAAAACTTACCTCCAATGAATCCCACAGTGAGGTAGAGCTCTAGTACGCTGGTGCTAAAAGAGGCTGCGACCAATCCCACACAGCACAGCAAACCTCCTAGCATCACCACAGGCCGGCTGCCATATTTATTCACCAAAATACTGCTTATGGGACCTGAGAGATAAGATTTAACAAATATTCAGTTTCTGGGTCATTTATTTTTAATATTGTTAACTTTGAAAGCTGAGAATGCACATTTTAATGATCAAAGAAAAACACACAGAGCATACAATGAAGACTTCAATACTTTCCAATCAGTTTGACTAATTATTTTTAATCATACATGTAAAAGCACATAAATAACACATTAGAACTACTTATTATATAGTTTATGATCACAGTCATTCAACTTTTGATGAAAAAGTTTTTTGACAAAATATAGCTAAGTTGTCTAACTATCTTAGTAATTACAAGAAAATGTATATAACAAAAATCTAGCCATTATATAAACGATTTGCTAGAATTTTGTTTTTTAGAATACTATGCACATGCACACACACACGCTCTTAATTAGAGACCAATTTTTAAATTAGAACCCATTATGCTTTTTCTTTAATATTGTGTTTCTTTGATTCTAAGACACCGATTGTTTCCATATTTTATTGTATTAGAAATAAGGATGACTTATATTTGATGATCTCTGAACAATTCCTGTTTATCAGGGTGAAGCCATAGGTAGTAATGTAGCTATCATAGCCCATGAATGCTTAAAACGTGTGTTATTGCTGTGGCATGGTTGGGCAATAGGGATATTAGTAACTCACATTAACTCACATTTCAATCAAACCAGTTCAGGACCATTTAAAACAGAAAATGAAATCTGCACTGTTTTCTGAAAATTTTTCTTTTGACACATTCTGGTAAGGCTAAGAAAGAACCAGCCCAAATTTGCAGAATGGACGCAGTAGTATAGATGGAATCCACCAGAAAAAATGGTGGATTTTTCCATTAAAATATGCTCCCCCATGGACAAGCAGAACAATATCTTAAGTTAAACATGAACATCAAGGACTTGGACTCAAAAACTAATTTAGAAGAGCCAAATACTGTCTGGAAAGGTTTTAAAATGCCTTGCTCAATTTTTTAAATGTACATTTTCTGGCAAATGTGTCCTATTTGTGTGTGTACACATAAAATATTCAAGAGTCATTAAAATGATTAAATTAATTTAAGTATGTTTTTAAAAGCTCTTTTGGTAATTATAAAAGTAAAGTTATAAATATTAATAAAGTGTTGCATCTTATTTTTATGCACATCATTTTTTCTTTAATGGTATTTTAGAAAATAATGGTACAACTGCCTTCGCCAGATATACCAAGGTTGTGGGTTTGATCTCTAAGGGGGCACATATGGGCATCAACCAATGAGTGCATGAATGGGTAGAACAACAAATTTCTCTAAAATCAATCAATAAATAAATATTAAAAATAATATACAATTTAACAATTGAGCCTTAGAGTCAATGCAAATCCATACTAATTTATAAAACGTATCAATGTGTAAGTGATTTGATTTGACATTCCATTTTTAACTTAAGATTATATTTCATCTGAAACTAGGGACACTATTTTTCTTAAAATAATTTAACTAATTCAATTTAATTCAACTTAACTCAAATTAGTTTAATACAGTAGGATGAGTTAATACTCAATACATTACAGTCCAGAGAAAGAAATAATGAAAAAGTTGTTTTAAGAACTGTGGTAGGTGTTTTGATTAGACAATCAGAATAAATTCAAAGGCACTGATCAATTACTTGGATTAATAAGAATGATCTCTTCTCAGAATATCATTTTCTACATGGTGCCTAGATAATTAAAAAAAATTAGTTAACTGATTTACTACATTTTATAATTGTGTTTGCCCAAAATGTGTAAACTTAAGCTGGAACACAGGCTGTGAATTACAATTAAATTTGCAATGTATGTGAAATAATTATATCTAAATATTAGGATAACTACATCAAAGCTTTTTCCATCACTGTGATTAACTAAAGGAAGTCACTAAAGAAAACATTAGAGATGCTGGCATTGTTGTTGTTATTATTATTATTATTATTATTATTATTATTTTGAGGTGGCTTAGTTTCTACATTGAAATTAGTCAAGATGCAGTAAGAGTTATAATTTTATTTTAAGTTATATACTTTATTTAAATGATAATCTATATGGGATATATTTTAAAAAGTCATCTATGATCTTTTTCCTGGCAAAAAAAAAGTAATTGTAAGTGATTATGTAGAAATAATCAAAGCTCAATATTCCACTACTTCCTTGTCTTCTGAAAGCTACTTCTATCAGCTACTTCTGTTTCTTGTAGTGTGGCTCCATAATACTAATAAAAAGGATACTTATTCTGGTAAGGAAGCATTTGTGGGTCTTATAAATTACAGAGTGTGCCCACTCTTAGAACTCCTGTTGCACTTAGAGCTGGTAATAAACACACACACAGTTACTTATTCTTCATTTCATTTGTTTGAAACTTATTCATACATATAAAATGTCATAAAAGCCCTAACCGGTTTGTCTCAGTGGATAGAGCATTGGCCTGCGGACTATAGGGTCCCAGGTTTGATTCCGGTCAAGGGCATGTATCTTGGTTGCGGTTATATCCCAGTGGGGAGTGTGCAGGAAGCAGCTGATCAATGTCTCTCTCTCATCAATGTTTCTAATTCTCTATCCCTCTCCCTTCCTCTCTGTAAAAAATTAAAATATATTTAAAAATAAAAATAAAATAAATAAAAAATAAAATGTCACAAAATACGTCTACTTTGTAATTGTTGTGGGTCAAAATTTAAATTATGATATAAAGTAAAACACAGTCATTTTGTAAATAATTTTTTAAAAATATGTTTTATTGATTTTTTACAGAGAGAAGGGAGAGGAATAGAGAGTTAGAAACATCTATCAGCTGCCTCCTGAACACCACCTACTGGGGATGTGTTCACAACCAAAGTACATGCCCTTGTCCAGAATTGAACCTGGGACCCTTCACTATGCAGGCTGACACTCTATCAACTGAGCCAAATAGGTTAGGGATATAAAGAATTTTTAATGCTTAATATTAGCTTGAGGAGACATCTTAACATTAGATGTAAGATTACACCATCCATTATCTTTCTATATCCTACAAGAGGCTTAGTTTATTGTTGCTAACAAGAAATATATAATTGGAGGAGAAACCAAGATAGCAGCATAGGTGAACACCTAAACTACTGCCTTGCACAACAATTTCAAAACTACAGCTAAAAGATGAATGAACATCATCCAGAACCACAGGAAAGCTGGCTGAGTGGAAATTCTACAACTAGAAGGAAAAAGAGGGTCTTAGAGACTCAGAGGAGCTGCAAAAAGCTGAGGTAAGGAGACGTGTGCGTAGAGAGGACGGGTGGTGGAGTGCCTGGCTGACTTCCTCTAGTGGGAGGGAGACCAGAAACTCCTGATTGCACTGAACCCCAGTTCCAACAGCACTGAACCCCAGTTCCAGGGGAAATTCATAAGGGGGGAGTCTGGACTATCGTGAAAAGGGAGGAGTGCACAAAAACTTAGGGGAGCCATGGGAGGCAGAGGTCTGGAGACGCACAAGTACAGGTGCGCACACAGAGGGCTGACTGCTGATTGTGCCACTGGCTTTCTCTAGCAGGAGGAAGACAGAACCTCCCAATTACGCTGAAATCCACCTCCGACTACACTGAACCACAGTTTTGGGTGAGACCGTGGAACCCAGACTCTTAAGGGTCCCTGGAGTGTACAGAAACTCAAGGGAGACTCAAAAGGCAGAGGAATGGAGGCACGTGAGCGTGAGTACAAAGAGAGGGCTGCAGTGATTACCAAGGGACACTGAGACTCAGGGGCCATGTAGGGTAGGACTGACAGGAAGCCAAGGTTGTCTGCTCAGCCCTGAGACTCCATCCCATCCAAGCTGAACACAGAGGTGTTTGCAATTTTACAAGCCTTGTGTCATAACGCTGACTCCAGCACAGAAGTTCTCATCACATGTGATTTTTATTAAGCATGTGTTAGCTTCCTAGGTGTCCCCTTTGCTGAATTATAGGTCTAATTATATTCTGAGCACATTCATTCATTTATTTATTAATTCAATCATTCTGGAAGTTTGTACCCAGCATGTGTTTTCAAGTAATCATGATGTTTAATTATTAGTTATGTCAAAAAAGAAAACTGTTACCTACTGAGTCCGTATGTAAATACAGCAGTTATTGTTCATCAAAAACCTTTGTTTTATTTGCTCATCAAGCAGTTATAAAAAATGACATGCAAGAATAATGTCTTATTTCCAAAAAAAATCACAAAAGTATCAGACTATCTAAATCAGACTATGTACCCACTAATTTCTTCTGATCCTGCTTTCCAATAAAAGAATTTTTAGTGTCAAGTTAATGGCCACATGCATATTAATTATGAAGGTATATAGGAAAGTTTCCCCAGAGAGCAGTGTAAAGATCTCAATACTGTCACCTGTATTTCTGCTACTTTCTTGTCTTCTGAAAGCTATTTCTGTCAGTTACTTAAGTTTTTCTTGGTGTGGTTCCTTAATATTTACCAAACGGATACTTATTATGGTAAGGAAGCTTCTATGGGTTCTTATAAATTACAGAGTTTGCCCTCTCTTAGAATTCTTGTTGAACTTAGAGTTGGTAACAAAGACAAATGAATACAAAGACACACACACACAATTATGTACTCTGCATTTAATTTGTTTGAATCTTGTTCATACATTCTATTCTAAGCTTTGTGAAAGTAGCTGCCATATATACTTTCATTCATCATGCCAAATATTCATCAATATTTATTGAGTTACTACTCTTTGAGTTAGTGTGCTAATAATTGTGAATTATTACATGATTTTTCTGGCAATTTGATAATATAACTGACTAATTAAAGTTACATAACAGTTGATACAACTGAGGTGTGCAAAGTGCTTAGATAAGTTGTTCAAGATCACATCAGATTCAATGGTAGAATATGGATATGAGCCCAAAGGTACCTGATTATAAAACTGTGCTATTAACTACTGTGCAGAAGAGTCAACAACAGCAAGGCTAAGATACTATCCTTCAAAAGGCCTGACTTGTGCCTGGCTGGTGTGGGTCAATGGTTGTGCATTGACCTATGAATCAAGAGATAACAGTTCAATTCCTGGTCAGGGCACATGTCTGGTTTATGGGCTCGATCCCCAGTAGGGGGCATGGGGAAATGCAGGAGGCAACTGATCAATAATTCTCTCTCATCATTGATGTTTCTCTCTCTTTCTCTCTCTCTCTCTCCCCACCTCTTCTGCTCTGAAATCATTAAAAATACATACACGCATACATACATAAATAAGGTCTGATTGTAAGTTTGGCTTTGATTGGCACCTGCTAACTTGGATTTCAGAAGTATTCCCATCATTCCCTAGCTGACAAGAGTGGCTCACTGTGCCTAAACTGTTTTACAAACAATAAAACAATGTAGTCTTAAAGTAAATAAACAAACAAAAAAACAATGTAGTTTATATTGAAGATAAGCTTTCCTTCTGGGACTCTGGAATTTTGGTATATGCCAGACAGAAATACCTATGTAACCAGTAACCTTAAGCACCGAGTATCAACTGAGTTTCCTTGTTAGGCAACACTTCCCTCATGTCAAAACCAATTGCTGAAGGAATTAAACCCATCCTTTGTGATTCTGTTGGGAGAAGACCCTTGGAAGTCTGCAACTAGTTTCCTCTGTGCTTTGTCTGATGGTGCTTGTTCCTTCCTGATTTTGTTTTGCACCCTTTCGTTATAATAAACCATGCCATGGAAGACTTTTTTGAGTTTTGTGAATCTAGAAACAAATAATCAAACCTGGGTGTGATCTCTCTTACTGCTAATTTTGAATTTTGGTTTTGTTAATATTTTAAAAGGTATGATATATGTATGTATGTATGTATGTATGTACATGTATACTAGTCTATTGTTTTGTATACTGTTATTCTGTTCTGTAGATGTAAATTTTAACAGTGCTTGTTTTAATTTCTTCTGTATGCTACATGAGTACATAATAAATGCTGTGAAAAAAATTGGAGTATGTTATGTAATGAACATTTCATAAAATAAATTTGGTCAATCTAAAACCATGAATTGAAATTAACTATGAATTTGAGTATATAAAATTTTGTATGCACAGAATAAACACTAACAGAAGAAATGATAAACTGCTATAATTTATTTTTCATTTGCTTTATTTCCAATTTGTATATGTAGTATCCTGTCAAATCAAATGATAGAAAGCACTAGTTCAAGACAGGGAGAAAGTTGTTTGCAATTTCAGAAATTTATCAGTGTTTACTACCAGAGTATTAAAGTTTGATAGAAAAACATTATAATTTTGAAATATTTTTCAAAGAGGTGTTTTTTGAATTAGAAAACTGATGCTATTTTAAGTTGGACAGAGTGTGGTTTCTTCTTCATTAACTATTTGTTTGCCTGAAGTCGATTCCTACACTGAAGTTGGGATTGAAAATCCATGTGGTTTCTCTCTCCAGGAGATTTTATTTCATTTCAATTCAGTGAAAAATATAAAGGGAGTGTCCCTGATAATTAGAAAGCAGCCATTGCATTTGCTTTTGGAATGGATGAAGACATCACTGTAAGCAAGATAAGTCATCAGTTAGTACATTGCTCAATGATAAGTGCCCCAGGTTAACTTAACGAGCTCATCCACCTCCGCAAAAGATGAATCTTAATGTCAGCTGAAGATACTCATTGTGTATTCACTCAGCATTTAACCAGTATTTTAAGCATATAAATGTTTTGAGTGAGTGCTTTGAGTAGCTGTAGAAGTCAAGAAAGGGATTGATTAACATGATAGGTGTACTTGCTGTATAACAGAGACAGAGGGTGACATGGTCCACCAACTCAGCTTTGCATTTGCAGTTTCCTCTGTTGGGAATATTCTCCCCTTTAAATGTAAACTAGAGACCCAGTGCACAAAACTTGCACTGGGATCATCTCCTCAGCTCAGGCTGCTCCCTCTCGCAATCTGGGGTCCCTTGCTCCTTACCGCTCAGCTCACTGCTTCTTAGCAGCAGGTTCCTTACCAGTTGGCTTGCTGCTCCTTAGTGCTGCTGTGGAGGCTGGAGAGGCTCCTGCCACCTTTGCTGCACTTGCCAGCCATGAGCACAGCTTCTATCTGAGCAGTGCTCCCCCTAGGCAAGCATGCTGACCACCAGGGGGCAGTTCCTACATGAGCATATCTGCCCTCTGGTGGTCAGAATGCATCATAGTGATCAGCCTTTCTGGTCCTTCCACCTTAATGGTCTTTTAGGCTTTTATTATATAGATGAGTTATTTTTCTAATACTCAGATCTCTGCAAATATATTGACTACTCAGAGAAATTGCTCGCTGTTCCAATAGATGAAGCTATCAAACTTTAATGAGGTACTAAATGCTATTTTTAAATCCACTATTGCTCATTTTCCGTACCTCCCATATTTTTCTTTTTTTGCACATTTCAATGCCTGTCTGCCATTGGCTTGGTTGTAAGACAAGTTCTTGAATTTTATTAAAAAGATAGTTATTTTTATGTGTGTTTTTCCCCCCCTCTCTGTACATGAACTCTTTTCCATTTCTATATTCCTTCAACCACAGGTTGTTTTTTTCCAACTAGGCATCATCACAACTGTTTAAAAGGGATAATTATGCTATTTGTATTGGAGGGGAAGGGGGACAGACAAATTGACATCAAAATCTTTTAATAGATAAAGAGTTTGAAAGTGATCATTCTCTATTCCCAAGAACAGAAATGCTAAGCACTTCCTTGGTGTTTATAGATTACATTATTCTCAACCAGGAAAAACATTCTCATTTGTTTAAGGCTATACAATGGCTACATGATAATAAAAATAACATTTATTAAAGAACTTGGCACTTCTAAGTTTTTCACATTATAAAACCACATTTAATCCTATTACCTCTCTAAAAGTTCGTAGTATTTTTTCATTCCCATTTTATAAATAAGGAGACTGAGGTGCAAAGTAATGACTTTTAAGGATTGCTCAATCACTTTTCTATAACTGCCTGGGTGAAGAGTTATTTTCTTTCTTTTTCTGGGAGGAATGATTCAATATTGTTTATATACATAATGCTCATTCTTTAAAATAAAAACTTTCATTTAGCACTACATTGCACAAAATTTGCAATAAGTTTTAAAAAGATAACAAGATAAGGCTGTAATTGCAGAACTGTTGGTTACCTACCCAAGAGCCATGCCATCTTCTTTCTTAACAGAATCCTGATTTTAATTTATACCTAACCTCTTCTGTGAGAGCCCAGGCCGAACACTTGGGAGTGAATCATGATAGGACTGTTCCCATTTCCAAATCCTGGTTTGAACACAAGCATTTTGTGACAATGCATATAGGAAGAATTTTCTGGGGACATCTAAGAAAGATTTCCTCAGTCTTACAAAGCAATAAAATGCCTCAATATGTTCTCTTGACAATGTGATGCCTAGAGGACCCATAGTCATCAATGGGCCATGAAAGGTGCTTAGAGATTAGGTAGATTCACCAGTGATTACATACATCCAAGAGCCAATGAATTCAACCAAGCCAAGAGCTGCCTTACTTAGACTTCTTTGTAATATGACATCATCAAATTTCCTTATTAGCTTACCAATGGACACTGGCTTTTTCCTTACTTACAGTCTAAAATATCCCAACTAATATAATAATAGAAAAAAATCAATTTCTACTAAAAATCCTTAAAATCTATTCAGACTATCTCACACTAATTAGTAGTTAACATGTACAAAATACCTTTATTTCCTCTAAAGTTTGAAAGGTTATTTAGTTTCAAATAATTATCTCAGTATGATTTAACTATGGAATATTTAAAGTAATTCAGACTTTTCCAATTTGTTATTCTCAATTAAAGGTTGAAGTAATTTAATCTCAGCAGGATTTTTGAAATGGGGATATGTAATTCAAAATGTATCTTAAAATATATATATTTCCATTAACCCATAACCAGTTTGTAAATTGAAGATTCCTATCTCCCTTAGGCAATGGATAAACAATATGACCATTTCCAAAAGATGCTAACATGTATTTCTGATCATGAATATTTTCCCCTCAAACTTTTACTATACATAGAATACTGTATGAAGTCCTATAAAATTTTATATTCTTTCTCTCCATGTACTCTCTAAAATTAGTTTTAAATAACACTGCATAATGCATTCCATGAACTCATCTACCTGATGTAATTCTGTAAACTTAACTGTTACACTACTTTGTTCCTATCTCACTTAAGATAGTAATATTATTCTACCTTGTGGTATACTTATTTGCATATTTGCATTATTCACTAGACTTTATACTGTTAGAGGGCAGAGGTATAATTTTATTCATATTTATAATCTACTTAGGCATAGGAGAGTTAATTTATTTCATATAGTAGATAGTGATTATCTTACATTTAATTAAGTTAAATTGTTTTAGAAGTTGATTTAGGATTGTCATTCGATGCTACAGTCAATTAATATGACATCAGTATTTATCATAGAAAAAGTTTAAAAGGATGCTTACACTACGTTCCTCTCTCTTCTTATCTAAAATATAATGATACAAAATAGTCAACACATAAGTGAAGATAAAGATCATTTTAGAGATGGTAGATGATCACCATTCATCTTAACTCTTCTCTTTAAAAGTACTTTGATTTACATAAACAAAATGAAAAGACAACCCACTGAATGGGAGAACATATTTCCCAATGATATATTTGATAAGGAGTTAATACATAAAATTTATAAAGAACTTATAAAACTCAACACATAATCCCAAAACCAATCCAAATAAAAAATGGGCAAAAGACCTGAATAGACACTTCTCTAAAGAGAGGACATACAAATGGCCAATAGACATATGAAAACATGCTCAAACATCATTAACCAGAGAAATGCAAATTAATACCACAATGAAATAACACCTCACACCTGTCAGAATGGATAACATCAATAAATTAACAAACAAGTGTTGGCGAGGATGTGGGGAAAAGGGAACTCTCATACATGGCAGGAATACCATTTGCTGTAGCCACTGTGGAAAGCAGTATGGAGTTATCTCAAAAAATTAAAAAATGGAACTGCCTTATGACACAGTGATTCCACTTCTGAGAATTTATCTGAAGAAACCCAAAACACTAATTTGAAAGACTATATAAACCCCTATGCTCGCTGTAGCATCAAATTTATAATAGCCCAGATATGGAAGCAGCACAAGTGTCCATCAGATGAGTGGATAAAAAATCTGTGGTACATTTACACAATGGAATAAGCAAGAAAATTTTACCCTTTACAACATCATGGATGGACCTGGAGAGTATTATGCTAAATGAGATAAACCAGTCAGAGAAAGATAAGTATCATATGATTTCACTCAGATGTGGAATTTAATGAACAAACTGAACTAACTACCAAGCAAAATAGAAACAGGCTCTAATAAAGAACAGGCAGACAGATCTGGTGCTGGTGCAGATGGAAGGGAGAGGGGTGGAGAGATTGAGTAATAAAGAAAAAAAAAAGAGAGAGAGAGAACTCATGAACATGGACAACAGCGTGATTGCAGGGGAAGTGAAAGGGGAATGGAGGTAGGAGAGAACATAGAGGAATAAATATTGATGGGGGAAAATTAAAAATAATAATAAATTAAAAAAATAAAAGTACCTTGGTTTATGAGTAAAGATGTTTTAAGTAAACAAAGTTCCCAACTAAAGTTATGAGGTCCTTCTTACCCCTGAATCTTGCTACTATTTCTATAGCACATGAAATATACATATAATGCAGAGATAGATGTATTTGTGTATATGCCAGTGTGTGTGTGTTGTGTATGATGAATCCAAGTGATACAGTACCAAGAATGTGCTCTAACTATTCTTTGTGCACTTTTTACATAAGTCCTAGTCTATACTAATAAAAGGGTAATATGCTAATTATACCAGGAGACTTTCCAGATATCCTTCCAGACAAATCCATGGCGGTGGGCCCAAGACAGAGGCAATTAAGGGAGATCAGGCCAGGAGGGGAGAGCAGTTGGGGATGATTAGGCCAGTGGGGGGGGGGGCAGTTGGGGGAGAGCAGGCTGGCAGGGGGGCCAATTGGGGGCAATCAGGCCATCAAGGAGGGCAATTGGGGCAAGCAGGCCATCAAGGAGGGCAATTGGGGCAAGCAGGCCAGCAGTGGGGGGGCAATTAGGGGTGACCAGGCCAGTGGGAGGGGGAATTTGGGGGTTACCAGGCAGTTGGGGAGGCAGTTGGGGGTGAGCAGGCCAGCAAAGGGGATAAGCTGGGGGATAAGAAAGCTAGCAGGGGGGCAGTTGGAGGTGAGCAGGCCGGTGGTGGGGGAGAAGTTGGGGGATGAGAAAGCTTGTCAGGGGGAGAAGTTGGGGGTGAGCAAGCCAGTGGGGGGGGGGTAGTTGAGGAAGAGCAGGCCAGCAAGGGGAAGAAGTTGGGGGTGAGAAAGCTGGTGGGGGTACAGTTGGGGGCGAGCAGGCTGACAGGCAGAGTGGTTAGGGGCAATCAGGCAGGCAGGCAGGTGAGTGGTTAGGAGCTAGCAGTTCTGGATTGTGAGAGGGATGTCCCAGATTGGAGAGGGTGTAGGCCAGGCTGAGGGATAGTCACCCACCCCCACCCATGAATTTTGTGCACAAGGCTACTAATATGCTATAAAGTACTAGTAAGTCATAATAATTATAGTTCTTTAGTTATCCCAGGGACTAAATAATAATAAATAATAATAAAGGGTCCTCTCTTGGCTAATATTCTTGGTTCTCAACTGTGCATCATTTTCTCCTGCTGCTCCTTTTGGGAGAACACAGATTCCTTGTAGGAGACTGCTCTTCATCATGGAGACTTATATTCAGAGAATTAAACGCTATATTTAAATGGTAATCCAAATCTGTTTTACAAAGCCCATCAGGGAAATCTCATTCCCCTCACCATTAAATGATTTGGCTAGGTTGGGCTGATGTTGTAATTCAGGCCAATGAGACATGAGTAGAGATATGCATATATTGCCTTGCACCACAGCAGCCAAACTGTGAATATAAAGAACTGGTCTGAATTACAGAAAGCTGAAACACAGAAGCTAGCCATTCCAAGAGCATCACAGTGAAATACTCAGAACCTACTGCTTCCATTGTATAGTCACTCTATATGTAAAAATCTTATTAAGTGAGATAGGTGTTTACTTAGTATATAAGCCTATTGAGTGTTAAGCTAAAAGTATTTCTGCAGATAAACATGAAGTAAAATAGATTAGTTTTTGTTTTTTTTTAATATTGTGGTATAATGAAGGATAGATTTGAAAATACCAAGAGTAATTCTAACAAAAAAATTTGGTTCAATCACATGTCTAACCAAGAAACTGTTATTCAGTTTACTTTGAAGAACTGGATATTACTGTTCAATAGTTTATTTTACAGATTTAGGGAAAAGGTGACACACATAAATTTATTGTACTGCATGCATTGATAAATTAATAACTTTAAAGTTGACAAAAGTTTATTTGTTTTTCTGAACTTCATGAGAGTTTAGATTAAAAATGTTACATTGTCTATATGTGTCTTTGTGTTTGCCTTATATTTAACTTCTTCATAACAAACTACCTACACACACACACACACACACACACACACACACACTTGACTTCTTCATAACAAACTATCTTCACACAGACATACATATTAATTCACAAAATTTTTAGAAAGGTTGAGAATTGTCTCATTGTTTATTCTCCTTTTAAAAATATTTTTAGATTTCAGAGAGGAAAGGAGAGGAGAGAGAGAGAGATAGAAACATCAATGATGAGAAAGAATCATTAATTGGCTGATTCCTATATGCTGCATACTGGTAATGGAGCCTGCAACCCAGGCAAGTGCCATGCCTGGAAATTGAACCATAACCTCCTGGTTCATAGGTTGAGATTCAACTGTTGAGCCATGCCAGCCAGGCTCATTATTTACTCTTAATTGTGGGACATAAATGTTTTAATCTATGTAACATTGCTATTAATCCAGAAGACAATATTATAAATAAACGAGAGACCCAGTGCATAATAATTCACGCATTGGAGTGGTGTGGGGAGTCGCTCAGCCCATCCTGCCCCATCTCACAGTCTGGGATCCCTCAGGGATGGGTGGTGACCCGGCAATCAGGGGAAGGTGATGCCCCCATTACCCCTGCTGATGCCACTGCCAGCAGCACAAGCCTTGGCTGGCCCTGGTTCCCTAAGCCTTGGGTTGCCCTGGGCAGCTGACATATGATGCTTGCCTATGCCTCAGGCTGGCCCTGGCTTAGGTAACCAGGAGACTGGGGGACTCTGGAGGCAGGTTTTTGGAGGGGCAGGGCCCGCTAGGGGTTGGGTTCAGCAGTGCCACACGCCTGCCACTGTGGTGGGGCTGAGAGGACAAGGTGTTGCCATCTTGTGCCTGTGGGCACCACCATCTTTGAGAGCATGGCAATCAATTAGCATATTCCCTCCTTGTTGGGAGTGGGTGCCACCATCTTTTATGAGGGCATGACGGTCAATTTGCATATTCCCTCTTTATTAGATAAGATCATTTTAATTATTTGACATTATCTACAATTTCTATGAGCAGCTTCAGCCACATTGGTGTTCACAAAAGCAAATATAAACAAGTGAATGAATGAATAAAACCTAAGGTTTAACACAAATGATGTATGCTCTTCTTATCTTTCTGAATGAGGAATCAACAAGTTCCAAAGAGCATCACATGCTATTTGTAGCAACACCACCTGCAATGAAGGCCACAGACAATTGGACATATGAGCAACAAACAATGGTTTTCAGAAGCAAGTTTGTAACAATACTTAAGAAAAGAGGAAAGTATTTGTAGCATATTTTTATTTTTAAAATCCTGGAGAGAATATGAGCAATGATATAAAAAGTGAAGGAATAACTATAAATGTCAAAAAAACAAAACCAATAAATTGGGAATTATATTATGTATTACATATTTAGAGATAAAAGTAAGAAGTTATATTTACTTATTTATTTTTCTTTTTAAAAATATTTTTTATTGCTTTTTTAACAGAGAGGAAGGGAGAGGGAGAGGGCTAGGGCTAGAGAATTAGAAATATCAATCAGCTGCCTCCTGCACACCCTGAACTGGGGATGTGCCTGCAACCAAGGTAGGTACATTCTCCTGACCAGAATCGAACGTGGGACCCTTCAATCCGCAGGCCGATGCTCTATCCACTGAGCCAAATCGGCTAACCATGGTCAGCAAACTGTGGCTCGCGAGCCATATGCGGATCTTTGGCCCCTTGAGTGTGGCTCTTCCATAAAATACCATGGCCTGGGCGATTTTATTTTGAAGAAGTGGCGTTAGAATAAGTTTAAGTTTAAAAAAAAAAAAGGCTCAAAATAAATTTCAATGGTTGTACTGTTGATATTTGGCTCTGTAGACTAATGAATTTGCCGACCACTGGGCTAGGGCATACCACACATTTTAAATGTTTCCTTGGTTTCTGGGGATTTAAAAAACCCTAAAAAGAGGTGAGGGGGTTATACTAAGGAAACTCAGAGTTTAGTAAATGCAAATGCGGGTGGTTCAGAGATGTAAGGAAACTGTAATCTGTTACTGTTATTATTAGGAGATCTCAAGACAGGTATAGGAAAGGAGCACTTAAGGTCCCCTCCTGGAGTCAGGGAAACTTAACAGTAGGTAAGAGGGAAGGCATTGCAGACAGAGGAAAGAGTGTTGTGACTCAATCAACTGAAACTTCTCTAGGTAAGTGGTTTTCAGATTGAGCTGTAGTAGTTCTTGAATGGAGGAAATGGAAAACTTTCCAAAGGGTATACGGTTGTTGGTATTTTAAGGGATACAATGACTTAAATCCACAATTTCCATATGTACTAAAATCCAGTATTATAGAGGTTCTTCTTTCCTACCTCTGTTTTCACAGGAGCCAACTGCTCAGAGGTGTTAAAATACCAAAGAAACAATTGAATAGAGAATTTTCCTAGATACTTTTTAATGATTAATAAAGCCTCCCAAAACTCTCAATGAAGCCTCCTGCCTGTCTTATGCTGTGGAAGGTATGCAGGCTTTATACATGGAGGGTTGGGGGTCCTATTTTTAAGTGTTCAGAAGCCATACACATTGTAGTGTGTGTAGCAGAAGTGATGGCAATTTAAAAAAAAATACATTTTGATTTTTTACAGAGAGGAAGGGAGAGGGATAGTTAGAAACATTGATGAGAGAGAGACATGGATCAGCTGCCTCCTGCACGCCCCGCACTAGAGATGTGCCCACAACCAAGGTACATGCCCCTGACCAGAATTGAACCTGGGACCTTTCAGTCCACAGGCCGACGCTCTGTCCACTGAGCCAAACCGGTTTCGATGTGATGTAAATTTTTGTTCAATGACTTTAGTTCTTCGAACTACAGTCAAGGACCACATTGCTCTGAGGCAGAATCTGATGAGAACAATGTAAAGAGAGCACTGATAAAAATTATTGTTTATTAAAGATTGTTTCAAAATTTAAATTGATTATTTTCAGCTGTTCTCTTTACTCACTCTTAGGACAAGTCATTAGTTGGAAAGAAAAACACCTTTGGCAGAAACCGGTTTGGCTCAGTGGATAGAGCGTCGGTCTTCAGACTGAAAGGTCCCAGGTTCAATTCCGGTCAAGGGCATGTACCTTGGTTGCAGGCACATCCCCAATAGGGGATGTGCAAGAGGAAGCTGATAGATGTCTCTCTCTCATGGATGTTTCTAACTCTCTATCCCTCTC
>JAAGEH010000304.1:3685258-3730564 GCA_011751065.1 Lasiurus cinereus | reverse complement strand
AGAAAGACACCTTTGAACAGCTAGAACAGTTCAGATCATTGACTTTTATTTTCTTAATTATAAGTGAAATGTTTACTAGGGCTAACAAGATTAGTTATCGTTATGATTAGTTAATAAGAATCATAAAATAATTTGTTAGCCAAACAAATGTAAAGGAAGTAAAAGGATTGAATAAATAGACTTAGACACAAATTTTTTAAGGTAAATCACTATTTTCTACATCTTTATAACATCAATTGCTAGTGAAAGAATCACAAATGCATTGCAAGTTTATGTCCATTACAAATAATAAAGTGGGCATTTGTATATCAATCAAGTTGAGTTAAAGTAATAAACTGTATTCCCCAAATATTAAAAGCCTTAAGAAACTGTTATGAGATATTGAAAAAAAATAAATCCTATCTACTGATTATTTAATGGTTAATAGTTTTGTGTCTCTGGGAATGGCTGAAAACTGCACTGAATGAAGGCTACAGGGAATCAAGAAAAGTTTCAAATATTCTACCTCCAAACACAAGTAGATTTTGCAGTAATCTCTACAATTAAAGATCATGTTGTCATGTGACTTTTTTGAAAGTGGAATTAAATATTGAAAGCATTGAGACTAGCTGGTTAAAAAGACATTTGGTTTAATAGTTAACAGGAAGATATGTGTACCGTGTTACTAAATATTTAACTAATGATAACAAGCCATTGACCAATCTGCCTCTTACTTCAAGCCTTTTCACTGTCTCCTGATATAGGTGTCCTGAAAAACTAGAGCAGTTTAGGTGCCAGAGCCCGCACCTACCTGGGTTCCTCAAAAATCATAATTTTAGTAAATTATCTAAAAAAAATGCTTTTATATATTTTTAAAGTTTTCTCCAAATGTTACGATATTTCAGGAACTATAAAATCTATAACTATTCCTAGAAATGCCAGTAATTTTTGCTGCAACACAAATAAAAGTCTCATTTTAGACTTAGTTTCACAAAGCCTACCTCTGAACTGCTTTGTTCCTGGAATAGCCGAGTTATCTTGTTCGTGTACTTCTTAGTGACTACAACGTTTGATTTTTAAACTAATGTGATCCAGAGTTGAAAATAGTCTTGGTGCTAACAAAACATAATTTTGGTTTCTCAATGACCACTGAGAAATCAGGCCATCTATTTCTGATCAACAAATAACTCTCATGAGAGAAACATAATGGCTAGGTTTAATGTCACATGAATATTAGAAATGCACAATTGAAGAAACAAAGAGATTATAAAAACTGACTTAAAATAATTCTGCTGAAAAGAGTTTTCAATATTTGTATAATTCACCCTTCAATGTACCACTGCATTGTTCTAACACTCAGAAGCAGAACAAAAGTATTCTGAATAAAAATGTTTCCCTCATTTTTATCCCAAACTTATCTAACAAAATATTTCCTTTTGTATCTTAAACTCACAAGTCTCTAGAGATGTCTATTTCTACTTTTTTTTTTTTTAAATACTGTATCCCTTTTTTAAAATCTGGATGTTTTTGTTTTGTTTTTTTAATTGTCAGGTCTTTTACTTTTTTATTTTTACTTTAGTTTTTATTTATTTCAAAGAGGGAGGGAGAAGGATAGAGAGATAGTAACATAGATGACGAAAGAGAATCATTGATCATCTGCCTCCGGAAAGCCCCCCACTGGGGATCAAGCCTGAAACCCAAGCATGTGTCCTGACTGGGAATCAAACTATGACCTCCAATTTCATTGATAGATGCTCAACCTCTGAACAACACCAGCTGGGCTGAGTAATTTTTCTTTTTTAGTCTAATGATTTGGAAAGAAACAATGGTAACATAAGTAGAATTTATAATTTCATAATTCCCTAATTATGGTCCAGAAGTATTAAGAAAGATGCCGGTAAACACAAAAGTATAATGTATTTTAATGGCTGTTGAATGTTTCTAAGAACATAATCGCCCATGAAAAATGGACCTTTAGAGATGTACTGGTAGGTAAGGAGGTGGATGGCTAGATAGATAGATTTTAATCTAGGCACTTGACCAGGTCCTTCTTTACATAGAACTATGATGGGATGTTTGCTTAGTTTTATGATTCTGAAGAATAAACTTCCGAGTCAAATGCTTGTCACTATATTCATATGTAACAATTATCACACAATGTTAAAAAATATTTATCTTTAGAATACACAGAACTCATTCTTTATTTTTTTTAAATATATTTTACTGATTTTTTACAGAGAAGGGAGAGAGATAGAGAGAGTTAAAAACATCGATGAGAGAGACATTGATTAGCCGCCTCCTGCATGCCCCCTACTGGGGATGTGCCTGAAACCATGATACATGCCCTGGACCAGAATTGAACCTGGGACTTTTTAGTCTGCAGGCCAATGCTCTATCCACTGAGCCCAACCAGTTTCGGGGAGAACTCATTCTTTAAATAGGAAAAAATCCATACAGCAGAGTCATGATATACTCATAATTAACCCAAGAATATATTTTATATCAAATGATATACAAGCTACCAGCCTTAAGAATTTCAATAAGCCTCAAAAATGGAAGAAGGAAAAAAAAATCTCAATAAAATGTTATCCTCAAGCAGTTACTGCTTCTTGGGCATCAAGGTATAAAAATAAGGTATCTTCATATATACGGACTTATTTTAAAAGAGAAAAACAAATGTGTATATGGAAGGGCAACACTGATAGAAATTATCACAGTTGACAAATGTGTTATATTTTTAAGATCTAAAATACTTCAAAAAAACTCATATTGGTGCCCAGCCAGTGTGGCTCAGTGGTTAGCATTGACCCATGCACCAAGAGGTCACTGGTTTCAGCCTGTGTCAAGGCACATGCCCAGGTTGTGGGTTTGATTCCCAGTGTGGGCACGCAAAAGGCAGCTAATCGATGTTACTCTTCCTCTCTCTCTAAAAATCAATAATAATAATTTAAAAAACCCTCATATTAGCAGACTGTGGTTTACACATTATTCGCAAATCTACACAAAAGCTAAGCAAATCTATTGATCCTGGGACTTATCCAGAACCATGAACAAGAAGAAAGTTTTTGCAGTGTTCAATATCACTAATCATCAGGGAAGTGCAAATCCAAACCACAATAAGATGTCACCTCACACCTGTCAAATGGCAAATATCAAAGAAGCAAAAGGCCACAAAAATGTTGGCAAGGATGTGAAGAAATTAAAATCTTGCACAGAGTTAGTGGCTACTGTAAAATGGGGTAGCCAGTATGGAGAATAGTTTGGAGGTTCCTTAAAATGTTAAAATAAAACTACTACGATATGATCCAGCAATCCCATTTCTGAGTATTTATGCAAAAAAATTAAAATCAGAATCCCAAAGAGATATTAGTATTTTCATGTGCATTAAAGTACTACTTAAAATAGCAAAGATGTAGGGAAAAAACCTCAGTGTCTGATGAAGGATGAATGGCTAAAAGCAAATGTGGCATATATATAATGGAATGTTATTCAGACTTCAAAAAGAAGGAAATTTTACAATGAGATAAAACAAATGAACCTTGATGCTATAATGCCAAGTGAAATAAACCAGTTACAGAAGGAAAAATACTACATGAATTTTACTTGTAGGAGATATCTAAAATTGTCTAACTAATAGAAGAGTGGAATGATGATTGTCAGGGGCTTGCAAGAGGGAAAAAATGAGGAGTCACTAACCAACAAGCATAAAGTTTCAGTTAAGCAACATGAATAAGTTTTAGAGATCTGCTGTCCAACATTATACCTGTAGCTAACAACACTGAATTGTACAGTTAAAAAGTTAAGAGGGTAGCTCTCATGTTGTGTTCTTATTACAATAAAAAAATTTAAAAAAAGACAAATAATTAAACCTGCAGTAGAAAATAAGAAGATCAGAATTGAAAATCTGAATGAGGACATACTCAGAGTAATCCTCCCAGAGATTTTCAGCCATTGCTTTTTTTTTTAAGGGTAAGATATCCACCATCTTTGCAAAGAGTGGCTAAACAAGTCAGGTATCCAACATCAGGTGTTACAATAGTCTAAGTGGTGCTCTTGTTGGGAATAATTTAATCCCCCAATTTGAGGAATTTGGAGGAAATTTTCAAAGCAAAATGTCTTCCTATTGTTGACCTCATTTTACAAATGCAGCTTGAATGCATTCTTTGTCCTGTTGCCAATTGCAAGCTACCCTACTCAAATTTCTGACAATTTCACTCACCAGTTATTCATTAGAACTGCTGTAGTCATCTCATGTTGGCTGATATTTACTTCCTTAAAGTTATAGAATTGTTATTAATATAAAGTAATGATTACCTATCTTGTATTTAAAAAAAAAAGAAACATTTAAAAATTTTCCATATCTGCCTAGCTGGTGTGGCTCAGTGGTTGAGACCCCAGGCTGCCAATGCTGGGAGGGGATCTTGCCTTGGGGGTGCTCACCATTCCCAGGCTGAGGCCTCAGCCCAGGCTGCCGCCGCTGGCAGGAGATGGCACCCGGGGTGCGTGGCCCTGCCAGGCTGAGACCCTAGCCCAGGCTGCCGTCACTAGCTGGGAATCACACTATGGGAAGTGAATTTGTTTTTATTTTATAAGGGGTCAGGAGGGCCTCTGGGCAGCATTCCTCCAGGCTACTTACTGTGCCAGCTCTTAGCGGCAGCCCTCCCTGAGACTGGGATACTCCGGCGGGGCTAAGAGGACTGGGAGCCACCATCTTGTGGTCACTGCCATTTTGTCACGAAGTGATGGTTAATTTACATATTACTTTTATTAGATAAGATTTCCTAATTATTCACACATATGCTTTTAACAATTGCATTTCTATAACAATAAAACATAATATGCTAATTAGACTGGACAACCTTCTGGACAAAGCCAGGGCTGCGAGGGAAGCCTGGGTCCTGGGTCCCTGCCGGTGGCCGGAGGAAGCCTGGGTCCCAGGAGCCAGAAGGAAGCTGGTGCCGGTAGCTGGGCGAAGGAATGCCTACTCTTGCATGAATTTCGTGCATTGAGCCTCTAGTTTATTAATAAAAGGTAAGCTATCTTTGAAAATCTCATAGTTCTATCCTTGATAGATAACTTTAAAATGTATTCCTAGGCAGAAGGATTTCACTCCTGTGACAGTGTGACCTTCTTAGACTACTGAAGTGATTCTTCAAATAAAAACTTTAAAATTCCCAAATCAACTATGGTAGGTGTATTGAACTGAACAGCTTACACCAGATATCTGGCCTGGGATTATTGTACACATTTTTCCTCAAGCATAATCTATCTATATATAAAAACCAAGCAACCGAATGGCAGAATGACCAGAACGACCAGAACAACTGGAGGCTATGACATGCACTGTGGTGGCCAAATGGCCCAATTAGGGGTGAGTTTGGCCAGCCAACCACCACAGCTCCTTCCTCCTGCTGGCCCACGCCCCCTGATCGCCCCTCCATCCACCCGCCACCCCCCCATCACTAAAGTGTGGTCTTCAGTGATTATAAGTAAGGAAACACTCTCCAGCCTTCTAAGACCAGGGACCTGAATGACAAGTGATCAGGAGGAAAACTGCTCACGGTCTGGACTGTCAATCAGGTGTCCAGGAAAGGTGCCCAGCACAATCACCATCTTCCTGTGTTCTCTCTTCACTGCTTACTACCAAAGAGGGCAGACACATCACACCACGGCCTCTCTTTAGAGGGTTTGTCAGCAGGGAACTAAATTGCATCACCTGTCTAGGGAGAGGCTTAGAAACGGAAGCTGTAAGTGTCCCTGACACTA
The DNA here is from genome assembly GCA_011751065.1 of Lasiurus cinereus. Lineage (NCBI taxonomy): Eukaryota > Metazoa > Chordata > Mammalia > Chiroptera > Vespertilionidae > Lasiurus > Lasiurus cinereus. Next base: position 3,724,819 of record JAAGEH010000304.1, on the reverse strand, counting down.
AAGTGCCTTTGAAGCTTCAACTCATCCAAAAGCCAACAGCAAACATGTATACACCCTGCAAAGATCTTTGACACTAATAATTACCCCCACTCTGGTGGGTCTGCTTCAATCAGCCCCCCCGCACCCACCCTGATCAGGGGCAGGGCCAGCCAGCCAACCACCTGCAGCCCCAACCCCTGGCCAGCCCAGCCCTGATCAGTACCCTCACCTTGATTGGGACCTTTCCTGTGCACAAATTCGTGCAACGCACCTCTCGTATCTCAAAAAGCACCAGGAGAATGCAAAGAATAGAACTCTTTGTAGGTTTAATTTGATACAAATCTTATGAAAATAATGAATTAAAATATAAAAAATGATTATCTCATACTGTAGAGGCAAAGCGTTACTAGTGTTTGCAATCCCTTAGCTTGTGTATACATCCTAGTTTAGAGCAATGACTTATAGGACACAAGCTAAGATATTAAAACATTAAAGAAGCAGCAAACTGTTCCAGGAATTCTGCTGGTATATGAGTTGGCAAGATAGAAAGAGAATCAGAGCCAAATTCAATTATCCTTTCCTACCAGGAACAGGAACACTGGTTCAGAGATGAGAAAACTTGTACGAGGTAAAGAGTCCAAGTCACCTAATAAAATGTCCAGTGTTGCCTGGCCGGTGTTCTCAGTGACTGAGCATCATTCCATGATCCAGGAGGTCACAGTCAGAGCACATGCCAGGGTTTGAGGCTCAATCCCTGGTAGGGGGCATGTGGGAGGCAGCTGATCGGTGGTTCTCTCTCATCAATGTTTCTAGCTTTCTGTCCCTCTTCCTTCCTCTTTATAAAAAGTCAATAAAATATATTTAAACAAATAAGATTCCAGTGTCTTCATACCACAGCAATGACATTAGGAACAAAAAAGAAAAAGTCCCATTTAAGTTCCCCAGTTACTCAAAAAGTCAGCTCACTTTTATCCCAGCCGGAGCAACTACAGAACATCAACCTTTATTAATAATAAAATTATTTAAATGATATTACAAGAGGAAAAGGTTTTTAGAGATTGCATTGATTATTTTTAAAGGTCCATTACTGAGCAATAATCACAACTGAGGATGCCAGTAACCTGGTGTGAAATTCTTCTTTCTCAATAATGCAATCAGCCCACACATTAGCATTTTAATTTAGTATAACACTTCTACTTTGATTCGTCAATGATTCCATAGAGTAACAAGCAACATCATTGCTATTCTTCAAACTTTTAGGTATGGACCAAAACTTTTTCAAAGAGAGCCTAGTGGATAGAATTAACCAGATGAGGTAAACTGAGTTGTGCATCCCATTTGATGCTGACTTGCAATGTATTTTGCAATATATACCGAGTCTCAGGGTGGGTGCGGAGGCTGTTGACAACCTACTGTTCAAGTACTGGGAGACAACACACAGTCTCCTCCTGAGAGAAAGTGCATTCAGAGAAGAAGCCAGGACTTGCTTAGGAAAAGGAGCCCTAGGGCTTGTTCATGGAAAGAGGCTGAGATTGTAGAGACCAGATGATGAGATATCAAAAAATCAAAGCATTTGCAGGTTCTCAATGGGAAGGATTTGGAGGGATGTCAGTGTAGGACTAGAAATCATTGAAGAAACATGGTCAGCATATGGATAAAGGTAGGCATGAGGTGGATGATCAGGGGGATTTATGTTTAGCACTAAAGGCTAAACAGTGATAAGGAACAAAATACTTTTTAAAAAAATATATTTTATTAATTTTTTACAGAGAGGAAGGGAAAAGGTTAGAGACCTAGAAACATCAATGAGAGAGAGACATCTATCAGCCGCCTCCTGCATATCCCCTACTGGGGATGTGCCCGCAACCAGGATACATGCCGTTGACCAGAATCGAACCTGGGACCCTTCAGTCCGCAGGCCGACGCTCTATCCGCTGAGCCAAACCGGTTTCGCCAAGGAACAAAATACTTTTAATTGCCAGGCAGAACTAGGCAGTGGGATTCTAATAAGGCTAGTCAAAAGTTCCTTTATTAAGGTCCTAAAGTGATGTTTTCCCAGATGGCTGTTTGATGGGAGGGGTTATTTAACTAAATAGTTACAGTGTCAGCAGCAGTTTATAGTGCAATGAGAGACCATCTGTAACCTTCTGGACCAATCCAGCCCTGAAGGTTGGGAGAGAGCATTAGTTCACTACAAAAGCCCACCCTTCAATGGAACAGGGTGGCTACTATAATTACAAATTTGCATATTGTTTTTGAAATTACTTTCAACATGTGCAGAGTTTTATTTTGTTTTCTGAGTGCATTTAAAGCACTTCACTCAAGCCTACTCTATCTTCTATTATTCTGTATTTATGAATTCTCCCAGATAGAGCAGTTGATATAACATCTAACCTCTAGCAATTCTTATTCTTTTGTCTCCACCACGTCTTATATGTGCATGTTGTTCCTGATCAATTTATTGTTCCTCATGCAATTTATTCCCATATTTTACTTTTCCTTTAAGACCAGCGTAAACTCCAACATGACCTTGATGGTCTGTCCTCGGAGCCTTCCTCTCAAATTTCCAGCCACTGACTTCATCTATTGTTAGATGTGGGAATAAATCGCTTACTGTCTATTGGGAATAAATATAACCACCTGTTACCTTGCATTCTTACTGAAATCATGCAGTAGTATACTTATTCCCACCAAAATCCTGTTATCTCATGTAGATGGCAAAAGAATGCACATGGCTTCTCTTTTCTTCCACAGTACCAATCATTTAGAGTTTAATTTTACTGTAATGTTGGTGTGCATTTAAATATATGGCAATCTCCATTACATTAAAATTTATAATATTTTATTTATTTTGAAATATTTCATGATAAATATATAGTAAGGAACAATGTTTCAAAAAATTATAAAAATTGCACATTAAATTTATGCTTGAATATAATGCAAAGGAACAGGGCCATGTAAAACCACCCTTTAGTCAGGCACCGTGGCATATAGTTCTCTGATATTTGAGAACTCTCACATAGCACTGGCAGACCTCGACTCATTTTAGTGCAGACTTTTTCCTTTTTTTTTTTCTTTCTTTTGAAGTGGATATATTTTCCAATCTGACACCATGAAATAAAATCAACCACAAACAGAACTCTTATTTCCCCATGAACTGTTGTAAAAGCAGCTCAGTTCTTTCTAATGGCTGCAATGCATCATAAATTCAAAATAAATTAGTACCCATTAAGCCACCGACTCCCCTGCCATTCGTATTACAAATGATGTTTAGACAGCAGGCATTACTGGAACCACCTTTCATCTGAAGAGTGATATTGATAGTCTTCAGCCAGAGCACATTAAAATGATCCAATAAAATACACCAACTACAGGAAAGATATAGCATGTTATGCTTGTGATGAGATTATTTTTTAGGTTTTCTAGGAGTAAAAAAAGCATTTCTTCCAATATAAAAACTATGTTTTTGAGTTAGAAATTAAATATGCCTCAAATCAAAATAATTTTCAGGAAGCTTGTACTGGTATACTATTTATACCTCAGCTATCTGCCACCCGAAATGCCCAGGGAGCATTCAAAATATATTCATGAGCTATAAAAGACAATTTTGCATTTGTTTTTGTATCACGTTTTAAACTCTTTTCAAAATGATTTAATTATATATAAAATGCACTGGGCTTTATTGCTGGTGTCAGGGAAAAGAAAACTTCAAGATGAATTTTAAGAAACTAGAGAGTAATGCATGAATGTATAAATTTATAGCAAACATAAGGATTTTTTTAAAAAGTTAATAAAACCCCAAAAAAAAGGAGGAAATCTCTTTTTTTATTATTTTTTCTTTAGAATATTTAAAATATTTAATTACATAAGTAAAATTAAAAATTATGAAGTTGCCAAATCCACATCATCAACTATAATCTTAAGAAAAATTTAGAAATGTTTGTGATTCTAACCTGAATCTCCCAGATTACATTATGGATTCCTCTCTATAGTCAAAAAGTCTGGTTTGAATTGAGTTAACTCACAGTATTTGTACACTGATGGTGTATAGTTACCATTTAAATATGTTTGTTCACCATCTTGTGTTTTCCTTGAATTGACAACTTCAGCGGTTTGTTTTTACATACAAGTGGGAATAAACTGCATACTTTTTCAACAAAGACATTATAAAGTGATCTCTTATGTCAACTGCTAAAGAAATCAACCCTTCACCTAACCCCCTTCTCTCTTTTGCAAAACTGGTTTTGGCAGGGAGGGTAAGGAGGCTAGAGATGACTGGGCTAGAAGTCCAGCTGGATCTAGCTAAAGCATGTGGTCACTTTAATGGACTGAATGGGCTAATGGATTACACATGAGGGGGGCATCAATATGGAATGCCAGTTCAACTTTTATGAAGTCTCTTACAAAGCAGCAGAAAAATAGAAACATTGAGCATTTGAAAATATTAATAAATAAAATTTGAAAGAGGTTGAAACTTCCTAAGGCAAAAAAATGTATGGAGGTAAGCACATTTTTGTCACATATGGTCTTTTTGTGCATGGCACTATTCCATATACCTGCTTTGGCTAATTGTCTTTAGAACACATAAAGACTCAGGAACCATTATGACTTTTGACATAGGACTAAAAGTAATAAAAAAAAATTAAATTTGCCGTTCACTAATGAGACTTTTCTCTCTACACAGTACCTTTGCAGTATATAAAGAGCTTCACACTTTTGTTTATCCCATCTGATATCTCATTAACATCTGTAATATACTATATTAGAGGTCTGGCACATAAAATTCACACATGGGGGTGGGGGGTGTCCTTCAGTCCAACCTGCTCCCTCTCCAATCTGGGTCCCCTTGAGGGATGTCTGACTGCCTGTTTAGGCCCAATCTAACAGGCAGTCACACATCCCTCTCATAATCCCGGACTGCTGGCTCCCAACTGTACCTGCCTGCCTTTCTGATTCCCCTAACTGATTCTGTCTGCCAGCCTGATCACCCCCTAACTACTCCCCTGCCAGCCTGATGGATGCCTAACTGCTCCATTGCTAGCCTGTTTGCCCCTAACTTCCCTCCCCTGCAGGCCTGGGTTCCCCCCAGCTGCCATCCCCTGCTGGCCATCTTGTAATGGCCATCTGTGTCCACATGGAGGCAGGATCTTTAGACCACATGGGGGCAGCCATCTTGTGTGTAGGAATGATGGTCAATCTGCATATTACTCTTTTATTACATAGGATAGAGGCCTGATGCACAAATGGGGACCAGCTGGTTTGCCCTGAAGGGTGTCCTGGATCAGGGTGGGTGTTCCCTTGGGACATGGAGTGGTCTGGGCGAGCGAGGGGCCTGTGGTAGTTTGCAGGCCAGCCACAACCCCTGGCGACTGAAGCGGAGGAACAGGTATCTCGGATTTATTTATCTTCTACAATTGAAACTTTGTAGCCTGGAGTGGAGCCAAGCCTTTTGCTCACACAGCATTGAAACTTTGTTGCCATAAGTGCTGGCCAGTGTGCGGAAAGCTTGGCTTCCTCCATCACCAGGGGCAATGAAAGCCTTGCTCAGTGGCTGCAGCCATTGAAACTTGTTGCCTTAAGCCAGGGATTGCAAAAAGCTTGGCTTACTCCATTGCTAGGGGAACCCAAGCCTCCCTCTTGCTTTCTCTGTAGCTGTAGCCATCTTGGTTAGGTTAATTTGCATACTTGCTCTGATTGGCTAGTGGGAGTGGGTGGTAGGTGTGGCTTGTGGGTGTAGCAGAGGTACAGTCAATTTGCATATTACTTTTTTATTAGCTAGGGTAATATGCAAATTGACAGAATGGCAGAACGACTGGTTGCTATAAGGTACACTGACCATCAGGGAGCAGACAGGGAGCAGACGCTCAACAAAGGAGGTGCCCCCTGGTGGTCACTGAACTCCTACAGGGGGTGCACTGCTCAGCCACAAGCTGGGCTGACATCTGGCGTGCACAGTGACCTGCCTTTGTGGCAGCACTAGGGATGTCCGACTGCGGCTTAAGCCTGGGGAGCGGTGCTTAAGCCACATTACTCTCTGAAAAAGGTGCAGGCTGGGCTGAGGGACCCTCTCTCCCCCTCCCCCAAGTGCACAAATGTCATGCACACGGCCTCTTGTCCTATCTAATAAATTTGTGACACTGCAACAACTGCATTCTAAATGAAAGAAGTGCAACTAGTTAGATGCTTATGGTCACTAGTATATGAAATATCCACCATCCTATCTAAAAAAGAGTAATATGCAAATTAACCATCACTCTGCTATACCAATAAGTCATGTCCACCAGCCAATCAGGAGTGAGTATGCAAATTAACTCAACTAAGATGGCTGCAGCCACAGAGAGAGGAGGAGGCTTGGGTTTCCCCAGAAATGGAAACAGATAAACTTTCTGTAAACCCTGGTGGGCCCAGGCCTCCACTCAAGGCTACGAAGTTTCAATTATAAAAGATAAATAAATCCTAACAAAAATGGCAGCAGCCACAGAGCTGGAGAGAGCAGGAGGCTTGAGTTGCCCCTGGCGATAGAGGAAACCAAGCTTCCACAGCCCTGGCCTGCTTTGGCCTCCTCCGCTCAAGGCTACAAAGTTTCAATTATAGAAGGTAAACAAATCACAACAAAAATGGCTGCAGCCATGGAGCGAGCAGGAGGCTTGGCTCTGCTCAAGGTTACAAAGTTTCAATTACAGAAGATAAATAAATCCCAGATACCAGGGCCTCCGCTTGGGTCCAGGGGGGCATGGCCAGCCTGCAAACCATAACAGGCCCCTTGCCCAAGGGAACCTCCAAGGGAACATCCACCCTGATCCGGGACACCCTTCAGGGCAAACCAGCTGGCCCCCACCCATGCACCAGGCCTCTATCTTATCTAATCCTATCTAATAAAAGAATAATATGCAAATTGACCATCACTCCAACACACAAGATGGCTGCCCCCATGTGGACACAAGATTTCTGCCACAAAATGGTTAGCAGGGGAAGGCAGTTTGGAGGGACCAGGTCTGCAAGGGAGAGCAGTTGGGGATGATCAAGCCTGCAAGGGAGGGCAGTTAGGGGGGACCAGGCTGGCAGAGGAGGGAAGTTGGGGGCGACTGGGCCTGCAAGGAAGGATAGTTGGGGAGGGAGCCAGGCCTGCAGGGGAGGGCAGTTAGGAGTGACCAGGCCCACAGGGGAGGGCAGTTAGGGTGAAACAGGCTGGCAGGGGAGCAGTTAAGCATCAATAAAGCTGGCAGAGGAGTGGTTAGGTGGTGATCAGGCTGACAGGCAGGTGAGCAGTTGGGAGCCAGCAGTCTTGGATTTGTGAGAGGGATGTCCAACTTCCTGTTAGGCTGGGGCTTAAACAGGCAGTTGGACGTCCCTCAAGGGGTCCCAGATTGAGAGGGTGCAGGCTAGGCTGAGGGATACACACCCCGATGCATGAATTTCAGTCCTCTACTATAATATAAACATCACTCAAGAATTATTATTTTATAGTGGACAAAACAGATTATCACATTGGTTCAAGGACTTGCCTGGGATCAATGGTAGAGTGAAAGTTTGACCCTCTGTCTTTACCTGAGGGTGAAATCCTCATGCCAAAATATTATAAAATAGTAGCTCTTTTTATTTATAGCAGTACTCACTTATTTTCCAAGCACTTTCCCTTTTGGGTGTGGGTCACATGACCTCTGTGGACCCAGACAAGAGCTGCATTATAACCTAACTACAGATAAAGAAGTCATACTCTCAGGAGGGTCACATGGCTAACAAATACTGGAGCAAAGACTAGCATGTGGTCTTTTCATTTTAAATCAAAGTGCTTAGATAGCCAACTAACTCAAGGATTTGAAAAAGTAGAGAGAAAATTAATAGGACTGTATCTGGGACTCTTATCCTGCTGTCAAATACTTCAAAGCTCTGAGCTTAGGGCTACAAGGCTGGTTTTCCTGCAGATAATCCTGTGATCTTCTGCCAGTCACTTGACCTTTCTGAACTTCAGTTCTGCAATCTACAAAATGATGATCATGTCCTTCCCCAAACTCATAGTTGTTCAAAATTCAAACGAGGTAATACATATTAAATAACATCATCAACTTTAAAATAGCACACCGATTTTATATTATTGTTTTTGTCTATGAGATTTTCAGAAAAAGCCTTAAGATAAGGGTAGTTTCTTCACAAGCACTGGACATACATTTATAATATTTACAACATTTACAATAGCTAAGATGTGAAAATAGCCCAAATGCCCATCAGCTGAGTAGATAAAGAAACTATGGTACACAGACACATGCAATATTATGCAGCTGTAAAAAAAGAAGGATCTATTACCATGTGAGACAGCATGCAGGGACCTGGAGCTGATTATGCTAAGTGAAATAAACCAGTCAGAGAAAGATAAACCCTGCATTAACAAGAATATGTTGAGCATGCAGTGGTAATACATATGTGAGAAGACTTTTACCCAACTTAATAATAATATTAGGTAAAAAAAGTATTTTGTAAGTTTTAATTGATGATATGATTAAAGTGTAGACATATTGGAAAGACAATATCAGATAAATATCTTTGTAGGACCCTTACCTATTAGATACTATCTTCTTTCGTAAGTTAGTAAACTTTCTTAATTTCTAGCTTTCTACTTTCCTGTATAAAGAAAGAAAAGCATACCACAATGGATAGCAGTGTGTGTCCTTTCAGGAGGAACTATGGTTGAACACCATCCCATAGGTCTCACAGTGTGGCATTCATTATCTACAACACTGTCCTGAAAGCTCAAATACTATTTTTGCTAGCATTCTGAGAGCATATCCATTTTCTTGGGGGCAAACTCATGCTGACCACTTGCCATCCTAGTTCAATTCACTATCATTTATTGACAGACTGTTAAATGCTGTCTAAAGAGCTGCCTACAGCCATCAAGGCCACACTGTTGTCTGTAGCTAAGAGGAGAATATGCAGTGGATGCTACCATGTCACTATAGGAAATATTTAGGAGCATAGAACTAGAACTGTGTGAATGCCCATATTCCTCTATCTGGCCTAGTTCCTTAGGTGTCATATCCTGTTTATCTTAACTCCAAAGTGATCTTACATATTCATGTTATCAATTAAATCCAAGTGACCTTATATATCCATGTTATCAATTAAATCCATCACCCAACACTCTCTACTTTTTACTTTTCTGCTATAGACTATGGACCTCTAATTCTTTTGTTTATTGTTTGACTTTTTTGAGTGTTATAGCTATTCAACTAAAAAATGACCTCCCTGATTCGCTTTCAGTATTTTATCTCCCACATAAGTACTTAAGAGACAGGAAGTGGCGTAAGTGTCCTCCCTGTTCTTTGTCAACCTCTAAACTTTCTCTCCCTCATTGCTCTTTCTTTTCTAAGTCTACTAGAGGCCCAGGGCACAAATTTGTGCACCAGTAGGGTCCCTTGGCCTGGCCTGCGGGATCAGGCCAAAATTGGCTCTCTGACATCCTCCAAAGGGTGCCGGATTGTGAGAGGGTGCAGGCCAGGCCAAGGGACCCCACTGGTGCACGATCAGGGCTAAGGAAGGATTTAGGAGGTTGGCCAGCCAGGGAGGGACCATAGGAGGGCTCCAGGGCATGTCTGGCCCATCTCTCTCAGTCCCAATAGGCTGGACTCAAGCAGCAAGCTCATCGACTGGTTGGATCATCTTCCTCCTGGTGGTCAATGCACTTCATAGAGAGGGGTTGAGCATCCTTAGCATATCATTAGCATATTACACTTTGATTGGTTAAACGGCCGACCCCATGATGGGACATTTAGCATATTAGGTTTTTATTGTATAGGATGTGCTTCTATTAAGCCATTTCCATCAAGTAAGAACACTGTCTCTAATCTTCTTCTTGCTGTTATCTACTGGCACCTGGGTCTCTCTGTCCCTCACACTTTCATGGCTGGAAGACGGCTAAGTGTTTAGCTCCACTTCACTGCCAATAATCTTTCTAAGGGACATCAATTTTTATGTGGCTTCTACATTCCTTGATGTTTTATATTTCCCTTGATTTTTGCCTTTCTTTCTCTTTGTGCTGCATTCTATTCCAATGATGTACAGAATGGTGATATATAGAATCAACTAATATATGGCACTACAGTCCTCCTGCCCATTCAAATGTAAATATCCCACTCACCAACTTGGCCCTTTCATTTCACTTGCTCTCACTCTTGCTATTAACGATTTGTCAGTCTCATCAAGATTTCCAATCCATAGATGCTATTGTTCCCCCTCCAACCTGTAATATACATCAAGTTCTCCTACATTTATTTCCCTTGTAGAACTCAAATGGTAATTCTTACAATTCCTTTGAAAGCATCCTTGATTCCTTTACTCCTCCATTATGTTCATCTGGAAAATAAGTAGCCCAGGATGACCTCAAGCATATCCCATTTTCTACACACAAAAACCTAAAAATTGCGATAGAAAAAATCATAGGGCCGTACTGACTAGTACCTTTAAAAAGCTTCAAATGTCATTTTAACAGTGTCTCAATACTACTATATGCTTTTCAAATAAGCTAGCCTTCCCACTGTCTGAGACTTTAAATACTACTTCTTCAGTTCTCAGAACTCCTGGCCTCCCTCTTCCAGTACTCACCAATCTGCAGTCAGCCTGTGGTGACATCAGAAAAGTCATCCCCAAAGACTAACTTATCTTCCCCATTACTTAATACTCATTCCACTCTACTTGAATATGCATTTTTATTCCATGTCAGTACAGTTTTTTATTTTTATTTTTGGTTAATCCTCACACAAGGATATATTTTTTTTAAAGAGAGAGTGGAAGAGAAGGGGAGACAGAGAAAAAGAAACATCAATGTGAGAGACTCATCCACTGGTATCTCCCAAGTGCACCCCAACTGGGGCTGGTAATCAAGCTTGCAACTGAGGTATGTGCCTTTGAACAGAATCAGACCCAAAGCCCTTCAGCCACAGGCTAACTCTCATTCACTGAGCCAAACTGGCCAGGGCTGTCTCAGTACAACATTTATTTCCACTTCACATTTTCAATGATCTTGCTAACAGAATTAAAATACTCAATATCACTTGGCGAAAGTTCATTCACACCACTAGATACTGTTTAGAAAGATAATGATAACTTTGCCTCATGGCCTGTTGAATATAATTCTTATTTTGAGAAGTTAAACAGATTGATTTAGTATGATTACTATTATGACCTAGAGTTCCTTTTTTATTATAAGCTATCTTTGCATATCTCTATTCTGATCCACTTATACATTGGCCATGAAGGATAAATCCCCAGACAATCTTATTTCCACATATTGTATCATCCAAAGTTCTTATATTTTTTTAGAGGTTTAAGAGATGATCACTCAGTGGTGAACCTTTGGAGGAGTTGGCTTGCAGGTGCTAGATCTTTGGACAGAAAGATGAAGCAGAGCATACCTGTATCATCATAGCCAGCACCCTGATTACCTAAAGAAGAGGGACCCACTGAGACCGGTTTGGCTCAGGGGATAGATCGTCAGCTTGCGGACTGAAAGGTCCCAGGTTCGATTCTGGTTGGGGGCATGTACCTTGCTTGTGGGCACATCTCCACTGTGGGACGTGCAGGAGGCGGCTGATCGATGTCTCTCTCTCATCGATGTTTCTGACTTTCTATCTCTCTCCCTTCCTCTCTGTAAAAAATCAATAAAATATATTTTTTTAAAAAAGATGAGGGACCTAACATTGTAAGTCAGATTTCCTGGTGCCTAGTTCTGTACCTTTTAATTCCCAATGTTAGTTATTCACTTGCTCGCTATGAAGAGAGTCATTAAAATCTAGTATATCAGAAATTTGCCAATAAGATTTTAGACCATATATTTTTTTACCCAAGGGCTGTGAGAATAGTAATACGATTGTTTATACCTAAAAAAATATTCTGTTTCAATATTCTATTTTCAAAACAGACTAAAATATTGATTAAAAAACACACACTCTGGCCACTGAAAATAGCCATTCTTTAAATTCCAATGGCCTTTCTCAAAAGAGTTTCAAGGTGCTTGTTATTTATTATGTGAATGCCACTGGAGTACAAGGAAGCATTTTGAAAATCCACGGGCCCAAGACAACCCAAATTAGCCACATGGACTCATCCCTCATCATAACTGAGATACCATTAAACACGGTCAGGGAAAAGACAAAATTGAGGTGAAAAATGCTTCTGAACTCTACCCACTAACTCAGTTTTGATCTCCTCCTCATATCCCAGACTTGATTGAAATGGGCTACTCCACATTCTTTCTATGGTCTGCTGAGACCACACTAAACACAGTGTGGCAATTTGAGCCACATCTTTTAAAAGAAAGATGTTATGTTTTGAACAGTGCCCAGTAAATTGTCAACACTGAAAAAATAAATTACAATAATAAGAACACAGTAGGAGGAAGTAAATGGGAGAAACAAGTGGAATGTCTAAAAGGCTAAGAGATTGATTTATGAGAGATGATTAAGAGGACAAAAAGTGAGTAGCTTGGTTAAACAGTACTAAGGAGGGTAATGGACTAAACGCTCATGCTTTTTGAAAGGCTTAAACATGTTGAAAGTAAAAACATTATTGCCCACCAAGCAGGATAGTAACAATAATCACTAATGGCTTAGTTTCTTTAGTACACTTTTCAAAATACATCTCAGATGTGTCAAATGTAATTAAGCAGTAGAGAAATTCTTTTAAACCTATAAAACAGTTTTTGTGGTGAAAATAATTTGACTGTGGGCAGTTATTGCCAATAGAAGAATGGTATGTAGTATTTTAAATAGGAAAGATAAAGCCTGGCCTAACAAGGAGATATAATCCAGAGAAATAATCCAGGAGATAGAAGCAGATGCCCTCAATCTTATCACCGCAACTCTCTGTGTAGCTTTTGAAAAACTCAGAAAATTTCTTAATCTACTTTACCTATAAAGTAAGGCAGCAATTGAGTGAAGGATTATTTTCTTCACTTTGTAAACACATAGGAACTGATCATTACATTTCAAAGCGTGACTGCTTCTTTGAATGTTATTTATATGGAGTTGGGAATAGATGCTAGCTGGTGAAAGATAAACTCTACCAATAACATGGCACTAAGTACTCAACAGCAACACTCTTGCTCTTCATTTAGCTTGTATTCATTCAAGCAAAAATTATTCCCTGTATCTTTGATTAAATATGGATATAGCTGAAACCGGTTTGGCTCAGTGGATAGAGCGTCAGCCTGCGGACTGAAAGGTCCCAGGTTCGATTCTGGTCAAGGGCAAGTACCTTGGTTGCGGGTGCATCCCCAGTAGGGGGTGTGCAGGAAGCAGCTAATCAATGTTTCTCTCTCATCAATGTTTCTAACTCTATTCCTCTTTCTTCCTCTCTGTAAAAAATATTTAAAAATAAAAAATAAATATGGATATGCTTTTGAGGGAAAGCATTTATTCTACAATATTTGTGGACCTATACCATTATTCTTGGGTACTGGAATGTCAAAGCTATCATTTTTTAGTGATTTATTATAGTAGGAAGCACACTGTACTTTGCATAATATATCTATTTACTGGTATAAACTAAAAATTTGGTATTTTCACTATTTCACAGGTAAAAAACTTACATGGGACTTCTGTTGTATTCTTGATTGTAGAAATTTCAGATACATCTCTATTTAAAAAATATTTCTAAAATATAAAAACACACCCACCACCTCTTGAAATATACTTTTAATGAAAATATTCTCGACATCATAAACTAGTTAATATCTTCTATACAATGAAATTACTTATGTCATTAATACTAGTCCTATTCTGTTTTGCAACTTGACAAACATTTCAGACATAAGTATCTAACTCTAGAAAGTCTACTGTAAGTTTTATCACATAAACACAACATAGCTTAGCCAGTGTGGCTCAGTAGTTGAGTTGTTAACCTATGAACAAGGTAATGGTTCAACTCCAGGTCAAGGCACATGCCCGGGTGTGGGCTTAATCTCTAGTGGGGACATGCAGGAGGCAGCCAATCAATGATTCTCTCCCTCTCCTTCTGTCTCTGAAATCAATAAAAATATATTTAAACATTAAAAACAACAACAACTTATATTTACTTGGAACATAATACATCAAATAAACAAACTTCATTATAATTCTTTTTAACAGTCTATAATTAATACAAAACCTGAAGATTAACCTGAAGAAAAATTTGAGATATAGTTGTTTAAACAAATTGTTTATATTAATTTTATTATTCTCATTTAATAACTTTATTTTCTTCTTTCCTTAAAGATGTATGCACTGAAAACTGACAATGAACTATGCCGACAAGCTACAGTTTCAGGGCAGACACCGGATATGTTCTTTGGCTGGTGTGAAAGGTGAAACAGCATCCTGCTTTCCCACATTAACAGTATTTGTTCTTCCACTGTCACCTAATCCTCAGCACTAGAATGAGAGACCGACACAAAAGCTGAAGTCCACTGATGAGTACGAGAAGCCGCTCTGCACTGCCCTGGCCTTTCAGGCTTTTAGGTTCTACAGTTTTATTGGAAAGTGTGTATGACTGCTTATGAGTTGATGCAGTATTTATATTAAAGCTATAGATAGATGGTAGGTAGGTAGATAGATAGATAGATTGATAGGTAGATGATAAATAGATGATAGACATCATATAAACATATATTTTTACCTTCACCATTAAATTTTTCATTGTCAGTTTTTATAACCGGAATGCCTGTTTAGGAATGAAAAAAGGGTTTGTAAAAATCTTCACCAACTATTCTGATATACATGAAAAGGCAATGGAAATTAAAAAGCAATGCTAATAGAAGAACAACAATTAAAAATGACTATTGCTTTAGAACTTTGTAACAGAAAGTAGCGGAAAGATTTTAGAATTTATAAGAGAGTTTCCTGTATATTTACACTGTGCCCTCATAATAGCACATGAAGTCATTATTACACAGTGCCATGTGCTCACACAGCCACATTTTATGTTATAGGGAGGAATGAATTTCAAATATAGTGTCTGTTAACCTCACATTACAAGGCTGACTCTAAACATTATAAATCCTCTCTGTCCTCCAGTAGTGCTTGCCATTCCCCTTTCCACCAGCTATTTCTTGCTTTGATGATTAAGCCTGCCTTTTATTCTTTTTTCTTCTCCCAGAGCAGTTCATATCTTAAATTGTCTTTAGAATTCTCACACAGATTTAATAATCATTTTTACTTCTTTTTGTTCCTGGTCAGGGACCATGTTTTTTTTCATCTTTGTAAATCAATGTCTACCATAATTTCTGGCACATAGGAAGAGCTCAATACACATTTATAAAATGAAAAATAAATAAATGGAAGAAAACTTGGGTTCTGGGCAAGAAGTGGCTCCTAAAAATTCACACCACTACAGAATAGCATATCTAGGAATAAAACCCATCTTTTACAGCTTATTTCATGATTACTACAATAATTTTGATAGTGATGCATATGTTCATCCTTCAAAAAATAGTAAGCATCTACAATGCCCCAGAGTATACTGACCCATCAGGGATATAAGAATAAACAAAATGGGGGGAAATATCCCCATTTTCATTAAATTTTTATTTCAGTGAGGGGCTGTAAGTTTATCCTCTAAATCTCCACTATCTAATATGGTAGCCATTAGCCAACTGAGGGTTATTTGTTTGTTTGTTGTTTCATTTAAATTAGTTAAAATGAAATACAATAAAAAATCAATTCCTTTCCTAAACTAACAAACATTGAAAGCGTTCAAGAGCCACATGTGAGTAGTAGATAACATATATTGACAATCAAATTTTAAAGAGCATTTGTATTACCACAGCAAGCTCTATAAGACAGTACCATTGTTATAAGAACAAAACATCAGCTAGAAATGTTACACAGGGAAAAGTGCAAAGGAAGATAGAAGTGTGTGGATGTGATGTTAAAATTTTAGATAGGCTAGCCCTGAAAGACTTCTCGGGGAAGGTGAATTCTGAATAAAGGCACAGGGATAGTCACTTACAAATTCAAGGGAATATTAGTCCAGGTAAAGAAAAGAAGAGGTAAAATTCTGTGAGATGAACACATGGCTGGCATATTTTAGAAGGTACACAATGCAATTAGGGCAGAGTGAGCAAGAGGGAGAATAATTGAGTCAGGAAATAATAGGGGAGAGTGGATATGCAGAGTGAGATGGGAAACCTTTGAGTCAGGAAGTAATAGGGGAGAGTGGATATGCAGAGTGAGATGGGAAACCTTTGATAGGTTTGTACAGGGGACAAAATTGGACTTAGGTTACAAAAGGATCGCACTGGCAGCCATATCCAGAAACAGGGAAATTAAATGATAGGTCACAATACTAATCTGGACTATAAATAATAATCCCTTAAATAGGTAATGTCAGTGAGCTTGTGAGAAGTGATTAGATGTTGGATTTATTTAGAAGATGTGCTCATGGAAATTAAGATAAGAAAAGAGAAATCAAGGATGGCTGCAACTTTTTTTCACCTGATCAACAGGTTTGGGGGAGAAAATCAGGAGGTCAATTTTAGAAAGGATAAGTTAGAGTATTCTATTCCAAGCAAACATAGAGCAAATTCATACATGTGTGTTACAAGCAAAAAGAAAACATGGCCTAAAAGAAGTTTTAGTCAACTATACAATAATGCAAGGAAATTCTAAACTAGAACAAATCTATTGTCCTTCCAATTCTGTGATCTTTGACAATGATGCCACATGGATTTGAGGAAATATATGGTTATTGCACATTATCCCAAATTAGAGATTAGGAGAGAAAAGAATAATGCATAATGATAATAAATTATTATATAATTAAAACATAAAAGCAGAAATATAAGCTTTAAAGTCAGAGTTTTCCAACATTTCCTTGAAATATTAACATTTTTATTGAGTAAATTCATAATTTAACAATCTCCAACAAAGATGGATTGATAAGGAATATATATTACATATACTTGTTTCTATCTATATCTAGACCTAGCATTCATTAATTTATCAAAATTTTATTTGATTTTGCTAAAATTTGGTAGAATTCATTTTTATTGGGATCATAAATTCTAATGAATTATCATTCTAACATAAAATTTATCTTTTCAGGATTCTCTCAGGCCCTACTTTTTCTGCTCCTGTCTCACTGAAATTCCAATATTGTGGAATTTAGTTAACACATCCATTCATATAATCCATATCCTTCAGGACTTCATATTGTTTTATTATATTTCTTCTTAGACTTGGTATTTCTACTCTGTGAAGAAAAAATCTAATTTGTCTCTCTTGATAGTAGAGGTTTTCTCTATTTCAAACACAAATACAAACTCACAAAATATGTTTCTGATCAATTTCACTTCTCTGTTTTGAATTTTTTCTGGTTGAATCTACCTTATCCTACAAGCACCACATAGGATAAGATGGATTCAACCAGAGAAATGTATTAAAATATGTAATGTATGTATTAGAATATGTAATGTACTAGAATATCTAAATGACAAAAAAGTGAGGAAAAAGAAATCTAAAAGATAGAGCATAAATCATGAACTGAAAGTTAAAACTTCTAATTTACTAATAGACAATTTCTAGAAGAAAGATAAGTAACATGAAATAAATGAAAGGAACACCTCTTAGGAAAAATATAACAACAACAAAACAAAACAGGTACAGTTGGAAGGTCATGAACACTGGTATTATGTATCATTTAAGTAAAAAGTTAAATAATTTAATTTAGGCCTTATTCATTTCATCCTACAGTAAATAAATATTCATAACTTAGGTAGCACAACAAAAAGTATTGTCTGAAACCAAACAGAAATTCAGATTCTTTGTGAAATACTCTTCTGCCACTATTACTGACTCCCCTAGGGCAAATGAATGCTGAAAGTAAAGATAAAGCATTTCTACTTTCATACTTTTACTTGTGAAGTTTATTTCTTCACAAGTAGGTATATTTTTTTAAAAATCTATATATAATAATTATTCATTATATATACACACATATATAAAACATAATGACTGCATCATTCATTTTACCTAAGAGAATAAAAGTAGTCAAAGAGACAAAAGAAGAGGTCACATACATAAATTTAAAATACAAAGCGAATAAAAATGATTTTGTTTTTTCTCCCACAAGCATATTTTGGAATGCTAATAGTATCCATGGCCCAGGTTATTTTGCCAGAGCAAGTAGTTTCTTCCGCAAACACTCATGAATTGCCTCAAACTTCTAGTTCAGTTGTGTTTGAGATGATATGGGAGCCAACTTTAGGGAACAGAGGTTATGCTGCCCTGGGAAAGTTTATCCAGTTTCAAGGACATATCATGTTTGAATTAAGGAACAGCTCTAGTAATATTTTGGCCACAATTTAAAGGTGTTTAATATCATCTCTTGGTAGGAGAAATGTTCAAGAGAAAGGTTTAGCTTATTTTATGAGTCATCTCATTAAATTTGTTTTTCTTTTTCTGAAAAGGCAAAACTAACTCAACATAGATTTTTCCCATGCATTTAAAACTAATTGTGAAATACTTCTTTTACCCAAGAGCATTTGGAAGGGTAATGACAACTTCTAAGTGTTCAAGAACACTCTAAATAAGGTTATTAAAATTCAACCCTTTGCATGTTTCTGATAGAGAAAGAAAACAAAACAAACAAACAAAAAGTTTGTCCCTAACAACAAGGGTCAAAGAATATCCAGAGGCTTTTAAAAGTATCTCAATCTTCAGTTGCATGTCCACTCTTTGGGAGATAATAGAAGTCGGCAACACAGAGACAGACATGTTTCAAAAATAGTTTCCATAACCCAGCTCTTGCCCAGAAGTCCAGTAAGCAACCATCTGTTAGTTGTGCCACAGGGATTTCACAACTGTCATTTCCACAGCACATACCATTTCATTTTTCCCACTAGTATTACAACAGTTTACACCAGTGGAGGAAAAATCTCAAATATTTTTAACACCCTGTATAATTTATTTTCTCTTAATTAAAAGGACTAAAGTGATGCTTTCATGATTTTGGTCTATAAATGATTCTTCTACTTCTATATCAATGTAAGTCATGAATATTGGGTTTCCTTGGGAAAGTTTGGAAAAATTAAAAGCAACTCCAAGTCACTTACACGTACAAAATGTTTTTCCTTTTATTCCCCTTTGTTCATTACCCAAATTTCTCTCAGAGTCTTATTTACAGATATGTGTTACTCATCACCTGAAGAGGTCAGGTGAGTCTGAGGTATTTCCCTTCCTTTAATTAATGCTGTGTCCTCATCCTTCAAGTTCAGTTCAGAGCAGCATTTCCTGATCAGTCAGCTATAAGACGTTCAATGTTTACATAGTTTCATGGTAACTACTGTGTTCCTTTACTTGCCTGTATCATAAGTGTAATTAAATAAAGGTGAAAATGTCTATTTCAGATCATGAAAGCACAGCCTGAGTCTGATGGCCTGATGTGGCTTTCCCACAGCCAAGCCAGTATCAGACACACTGCCGGTGCTCAATGCATATCTGTAGCATAAACAAAGGAATGAATGAGTGGCATTATATAAAGCTTTCTCCCCAACTATGACACTGGATTACTTTTATATCCCCCTGATGATCACAGATATTTGATTTGAGCAATAATTGGGCAAAGCTAGAGTTTCTGCCACAGCCAGAAGCCTCGCCTTAAGGTCAGACCTATGACCCCCACATCTGCATTTGTAATTCTAACCAGATGAACAAATTCTTGCTCAAGAACAGCCATTTGGATTAAGCATTTAGAAACTGCTCTGGAATAGTGCAAGTAGTCGGCCAAAGTTACTACTGTTTATAACAAAGAAAGAAATACGCATTCAAAGGGTATTTCCAGTTCTGGCCAGTGTGGCTTATTTGGTTGGAGCATCATACTTTGCAACGAAGCATTGTGGGTTCGATTCCTGGTTAGGGCATATACTCAGGTTGCAGGGGCATATGAGAAGCAACCCATAGATGTTTCTCTTTCCCTCTCTTTCTCTCTGTTTTTTTTTTCTCTCTCTCCCTCCCTTCCTCTATCTCTAAAATCAACTTAAAAAAATATCCTTGGGTGAGGATTTAAAAAGGGGAAAGGGTATTTGGGTTTTTCAATTCTCTGACATAACCCATGAGGCTTAAGTCCCTCACAGTATATAAAATCATGAAATTTCTATTTTTCTAAGGTCCTTTGAAAAGTTATTTGAAAAACAAACCTGATGCATATTCGCAATCCTCATAGAAATGCTGTTTGAGGGAGTGTATAATGGTTCCTTCTTCTGAAAGAAACATCCATAGGATAGTTTTCAAATTAACCAATATAGTTCAGAAAAGTATTTCATGCTAGATGGCACCAGGACCGTTTAGGACCTTAATTCCACATATATCTATCATATACCTATGCTACTTAGTTAAAGAAGAAAGGACTAAGAGCAATTCACAGAGTACGAAGGAGATCAAAGAAACCAAGCTTGACACTGCCTATATGTGTCAGCTTGTGCTACCATAACAAAATATAACAGACTGAATGTCTTAAGCAATAGAAATTTATTTCTCACAGTTATGGAGTCTGGAAGTCCAAGTTCAAGGTGCCAGCATATTTGATTTTTGATAATAGCTCTCTTCCTGCCCTGCAACCCAGCTGCCTTCCTGCAATGTCTTCATATGGCTGTTCTTTGGTGTGTGGCAGAGAGAAAGAGATCTCTTTCTCTCCCTTGTCTTATAAGGCTATCAATCCTAATGGATAAGACCCTATTCATGACCTCATTTAATCTTGATATATATATATATATACAGGAACACTTCTCATTGAACCTTAGGGGCTTTAAATCAGGTTTCTGTCATTTGTAACTAAAACACAAGTGCATAAAATATTTAATGATAATAACTTAGTTTACAGTAGTAGATTTTTTATAAGTTAGTTAAGTGAAATGTTCACACTATAAAACAAAATATTTCAGTAAAGTTTCTTAAAATGTTTTTTTTTTCTGCTGAAAATAACATTTAGTAATATCTCAATATTATTTGAACTGGATTGTCAGCCCTCTGTAGGGAGAGTATCTCCTGGAAAAGTTTCATAGGGCTGAGCATTCTTGCAATCTGCCCTTGATCCCTACCTCCTTCCAACCCTGTCTTAAGAAACTTAAGAAAGAGAGACAGAGACCTTTAATGGTAGAAAGCTGCATGGGCATGATTTGGTCCTTATTTCTGTGCCTACTACCTGCCTCTCACTTTTATTCTTAAAAAACTGGCAATGATGATTTCCACTTATTTTTTTTTCACTTCTTGAGATATTGAAGGCTTCCTCTTCTTTAATAGAGACTTGAAGAAGTCGCACACCAACAAAACTTCTCATGACATAAGTTAAATGTGTAAGGTCATCCCATAGTCTGTACTAGTCCCCCCTCATCCTATCCTATATTATTAAAGCCTAATGTGCAAATAGTCCCCTCAACCGGGATTCAACAAGGAGTTAGACTGGGAGTTTGAGTGGGGGAGGGGCCAGCAGGTGCTAGGGACCCTACCTGTGCACCAATTTCATGCACTGGGCCTCTAGTAATTTACATAATTTGCTAGTATATTGTAGCCAGACAACAATCTAACCCTTCGTGTTTGTATTGATCAGTATAACCTAGGTTGTTTTGCATAATAAAAAATGTTTCTTACTCATTCAAAGTATAAGTGAACCAAGTACCTTCCCCTGGTAGTCATGTCATATGAAATTAGGTTGCTACAGTAGGGAAGAGAGAAAAGGAAGATGTATACCAGCTGGAACTGCCTTGTCCAGGTGTCTGAGGAGAGGAGGGAGGGGGGCTATATCCCTTCACTCACAATTAATTGGTCAGAACTGGTCACTTGGCCTCAACCGATGCATAAAGAAGCTGCAAAATACACAGGTGCCTTGGATAAATGGTGAGCATAACAGTTCCTGCCACACTGTACTATACTTCCTAGGAAAACTTCAGCAATATCTATGTTCCTGGATGAAAAAAAGAAAAATCTATTGTGGCTGAGGCATTAGAAGTACCCAGCCTGATTGCTTGGGACTGTCCATGTGAACCTGGTTTTCTCTAGTTTTTGTGAACCTAAGATGAAAGCCTCTAGTATCTCCAACACAGGAATGGAATGAAATTTTTTATCATATTATTGAAGCTAAGAATCCAGCTCTATATGACTCATTTTGTCTCCTTTATTCTGAAAAATATTTAAAACATACAGCAAAATAATATAATACATTTATTTAGACTTTGGAAAGAATAGAAAAATACACATTGTATATTATGGTCACCAACCTCCTATGCCTAAAACTTTTTGCTTCTTGGCCTCCAGTAAAATAAGCCCACTGGTCTAACGCTCAGTCTCCTGTGTAGCGCAGTGCATCATGAAACCATCACCCTTGCTTTAGCACAATTGGTGCTTACCACTCATATAAAACAGAAGAGTAAGTTACCAAGAAGACAGGGCCAATGCCCCTCTCCAAAATGGCTGAATCTTCCAAGTCATAACAAATACATCCTCAGAAAAACAACATGTAGTCCTCACAGATATTGGCAGCCCCAAATCTGTAAACCATGTTCACATTATCTTTGAAACAGTAACAAAGCTGAAGATTGCACTAAAAGTTAATCCTGTATAATCACTGTTTACAAAATAAATCCTCATTTCCATTTAAAACAATGTGAAAAGTTTGAATTTTAATATGTTTTCTACCTCTACTTAGTGCTTTATTAATGGGGTGACCACTTTTCTTGATCTATTACTGAAATCCGTTAAAAGTCCAGGAGACCATATGGACAAGCAGATGGGTTGTGTAACTTAATGCCATTACTCTAAGAATGAAGTAAGGGACAAACATAATTTGCATTCCTGCCCATCCTTCCCTCATACATATTATTAGCTTAATTTTTATCACAGACATCAAAAGTAAGATAATACCTTGCTACCAAAGCCCAGATGCCAACTAATTACTACAAGAGGCTCCAGCCCTGACATCATAGGCCAGGCCTCTGACCACACTCTATCTTACCCAGTGACCCCACTGTGGTGATTAATAGCTTGAGTGCTAAGCTCTAATGAGTGTGTCAGATCTTAGATATCTGATAAGCTAATGCAATTAGCATTGTGTTGAATAGGATATTTTAGTCAGTTGGTAGAGAGATTCATACTTTATAGTAAATTATATGCCTTTTCACCTTATGGTCTTTGAATTTATTTTATAATCATCATTCTAAAAGGCCTCTCTATAAATAGAGACCTTTCAAATATTAAAGAAAAAATAAACACATCCTGCTTCTACTGAATGGAGAATGATTGTTGGAATATCAGGCTCTGTCTGAACCTTACTTGATGCTACAGGAAGCCTGCATTTCCCAGGCCCTGCCTCTAGGTACGGAAGTGTACATAAGAGTTCTACCTAGTGGAAAGTGCGCAGAATTGACATTTTTTTCCTTCCAGATCCGGCCCCTAAAATATACCATTGATCTTTCATGCTGTCGGCATTCATTCTCTGTCCAGATGGATGGAGCAGATTTAGGAACACTACAAAGCCTTACATGGTGGCATAGCCATTGGATGAAACACTGCTTGAGAATGCATTGCTTGAGTAAAATAAAAACTAGTATTGCCGCAAGGCACTGGGACTTAGAGATTGTTTACTTATATCTAATGAAGTCAATTAAGACTTGACTTAATTAAAAAGTTAAAAAGTTATACAAAGTTTTTTCTTGCTTATGAGTTCATCAACTATCTACTCAACATAAAATTATGAATATAAAGGAACTGAATTCTAAATTCAATAGAAATTTTAATTCACTAAAGGAATCTGTTTCAGTTGTATTTAATGTACTTAACATTAGCACATTGTGGAGCTCAGGACAAGATGACTTTGTGTGTTGCTCTAGCAAATCATTATTAAAGAACTCTGACCCCTGGGATAGAGAAAGAAAGCCTGAAGCAGAATATCTACTATTTATTTCTACAGTCATCAGAAATAGCAGTCATAAGCCTTAAAGCAACTTCCAAAGGAGAATCTCAGAAAGTGTGTTAGAAGCAGAATTTTTCAATGACATAGCCAAATAGCATTTTAAAGATACCTATTGCTACTGGGGAAAAAATGCACCAATTTAATATAACCAAAAGGGTAAGGGAGACATACTGAATTCATGTAAAATTGCTAACATACAGAAAAGTAGAAAACACAGAACCCCCGCCCCGCCCCAACACACACACACACACACACACACACACACACACACACACACAGAGTATTACTGGGGGATCAAATTTTTACCTTGGTGTACAATAAACAATATACTAAATAATAATTATTATATCACTAAACAAATGACTTTGATGGGCAAAGGTCTGAATTAGGTCTGTCATTTTCTTTGGGTAAAGAGGGAAACATGAGAAAGGCAGAGCACAGTGATGAAGTGGTTGGGGTCTCAATTTGTATCTCCCACTAAAGAGCTGTTGGAGTTGGAAAGACTTTTTGTTTTCTCTCTATATACTCAGCTACAGAATCGAGAGCAGTTCATACTTATTTTATAGATTATTAAAAAGATTAGGTATGATACACAGCAAACATTTAGAGAGGTCTTAGCTAAAATTTAATACTAATAAATATTGGATATTTTTACTAGTAATATAGTTCAATCACTATGAGCCACATTATCCTCACCTGAAAAGTAACAAATTGCACTAGATGATTTGTATGAGTACTTTAAGCAGCGTATTCTGAGTTTATACCTGTCTCTTAAAGTCACATATGCCATTGAAAAATGAAAACTCAAATCTAAATATTTCAAGAAATGACTTTTAAAAAACCTATACGGCAGTCTGGTCTGCTGTTGAAATTGATTTAAAGAAGATAAGTGGCATACAAATGCACTAATTCATTTCTATATATACATATATAATTTTTAACATTCAGAAGTGACATGGTACTTTGATTTATTCATCATCCCCATAAATACCCTCATTTGAATATGAAATATAACAAGATAATTGTCAGGCAACCATTTAAATTTTTAAGTTTTATATTTAATGAGTACTACAGAGATAAAGAATTATTTCAATCACGCAAACCTGAATGGATCCAAAAGGTACATAATTACACTCCATTTTCACAGCTTAAGGTGAAGTACTTCCTTGACTTATTAACTGTCAATAACTTGAGTTCCCTTCTCATTCAGTAGAAAACATTTCTACCAACTGTTGCAATCTTAAGAGATGATACGAACACTGTAGTATATAGACTTTATTCCAAATTAAATGGACGCTTAGAAGGTCCATGATTTAGTAAATCTTAGTTTATACAAAGAAATCCTCATTCAAACAAATATTCTGGTAAGACTCAGGATAGGAATAGTTTATGATACTGAATCACTAAAATTATTAAAAATCCCCTTCCAATTACCAATTTAGTTGATTTTAAGTAGCTCCTATGAAAAAGGGGGCTCTAATATACCAAGATGCTACATTTACAACATTGTAGGGTGGAGGAATTGTTTTCTTAATCCAGAATTATAGTTCAAAAGAACCTTACCTCCTGCATACATTACAGCCAGCATAATGGATGATATCCATGCTATTTCACTGTAGCTAGTGCTGAATATTTGCTGAATTTCTTTGAAGAATACTGTGATGGCTTTGGGGAATGCATATGAAAATCCGATGGAGATAAAAGATGCTGCAACCACTACCCAGCCCCATCCTCCATCAGGAGGTGGGTGTAGTGTTGGGCCACCTGCTGGTGGTGGCATTTCTGCTCTTCTCTTTGAAATTCAAGTAACCTGTATTCAAATAATGAAATACAGATTTAAACCCTATTTTAATTTTTACATTTTACTCTTGATCAAATTAAAACAGTATATTCCAGTTACAGCTACAGCTATATATTTTTTCATGAATATTTTTAATACCCTTGTACTCAGAAAGTTTTCAGAAAAGGTACTTGAAAATGGAATGAGATGTGTAACTCTGCTATGTGCTAGGACTTGAAAGCATTTAATTTGTTTATGGAAGAAAACATTACTTGAAGAGAAGTTAACATTTCAGATCTGTACTGAAGTACCAGCCAAAAAATAAAAAATAAAAGCAATCTCAATCTGATTTCTAAATATAAGAAAAATGGAGCTAACGTCACTTAAAACTGAAAAAAAAAATTGTCCGAAATGTTTGAGTTTTTATATAACTATTTATTTAAAAAAATAACTGAGGGTACTTAAAAATATTTCATCATAGATCTGTTTGCCTTCCTGATTGCCCCTAACCGCTTCTGCCTGCCAGCCTATTTGCCTCTAACTGCTCTCCCCTGCAGGCCTGGTCACCCCTAACTGCCCTCCCCTGCAAGCCTAGTCCCTTCCAACTGCTCTCTTCTACAGGCCTGAGTCCCTCTTAACTATGCTTCTCTGCAGGCCTGGTCACCCGTAACTGCCCTCCCCTATAGACTTGATCATTCCCACTACCCTTCCTTGTAGGCCTAGACCCTCCCAACTGCCCTCCCCTGCTGGCCATCTTGTGGTGCCCATCTTGTATCCACATGGGGGCAGGATCTTTGACCACATGGGGGCAGCTATCTTGTGTGCTGGAGTGATGGTCAATCTGCATATTACTCTTTTATTAGATAGGATAGAGGCCTGGTGCATGGGTGAGGGTCAGCGGGTTTGCCCTATAGGGTGTCCTGGATCAGGGTGGGAGTTCCCTTGTGGCATGGGGCGGCCTGGGCAAGAGGCCTGTGGTGGTTTGCAGGCCAGCCACACCTTCCGACAACCCAAGTGAAGACCCTGGTATCTGGGATTTATTTATCTTCTGTAATTGAAACTTTGTAACCTGGAGCAGAGCCAAGCCCCATGCTCACTCCATGGCTGGAGCCATTTCTGTTGGTGTTTATCTTCTATAATTGAAACTTTGTAACCTTGAGAGGAGGACTGGGCCAGCAAGGGCAGGCAGAAAGCTTGGCTTCCTCCATTGCCAGGGAAACCCAAGCCTCCCTCCTGCTTTCCTTGGCTGCAGCCATCTTGGTTGGGTTTATTTGCATATCTGTTCCTGATTGGCTTGTGTGTGTGGCTCTTGGGAGTGGCTTGCAAGTGTAGCAGAGGTACAGTCAATTTGCATATTACTATTTTATTAAATAGGGTGGTTCTAATGACCTAAGTTAATTTTAATGCAATTCCAACTTGGAATTGCATTAAAATTAACTTAGATCATGTTGGAATTGCAACCATATAATTTCTAATCTTATAGGTTTAGAAAAATGTGTGAATGAAAGATTTTACATATTTTTTGTAGCAATTATATTCTCTTAGTCAAATGGATAGTACTTTATTGTTTGTTAAAAGAAAGGTACTGTCTTTTTGGATACGCCAAGGAACATAACTGTTTGCTTTATGGAATAAAACAACCCACTCTCCTGTGGAAACAATGATCACACATAATTTCATGCAATTGATATTAAATTACAAACAACTTTTTTCCCTAACACCAATGTTTATTTGGATAATGCAACTTTAATATTGAATTCACTGATTAGTTCCAATATTTTTTGGCAAGATCTTCAGGTTTCTATAGAATAAGGTCATGTCATCTATAATTTTACTTCTTCACTCCGATTTGGATGTTTTTTTCTTCTGTAATTTGTCTGATTAGGACTTCCAGTATTTGATCACCATTCATCTGCCTTGTTCTATTAATTGATACACGCTGATGACATGAAAAGATTAGAATGTCTTCGGTATATTTACAGTCTGCTTTTGTAATAACTTTTGCTTTCATGGCAATAACCAAAATTATCTATATATTTAATTTGAATTTCAGCTCACAGCACAGGAGCACTGGAAATAATGTATTTTTAAAAGTATAAATATTGGCCGAAACCGGTTTGGCTCAGTGGATAGAGCATCGGTCTGTGGACTAAAAGGTTCCAGGTTCGATTCTGGTCAAGGGCATGTACCTTGGTTGTAGGCACATCTCCAGTAGGGGATGTGCAGGAGGCACTTGATCAATGTTTCTCTCATCGATATTTCTAACTCTCTATCTCTCTCTCCCATCCTCTCTGTAAAAAAAATCAATAAAAAAAGTATAAATACTTAAGAATGAAAGAGAAAAAGACATTGTACATGTGTGTTAAATGAGCTGGAAACAGCAATTGGCTTTTGAAAGTTGAAGAATCGAATTTTCATATTAGTGAAGTTTGTTAGTATATTTTAAAGTAGTTAAATTTCTTATTGCTTGAAAAGACCTTTTTTTTAAAACAGAGGGATACTAAGGAAAATACCAAAGGGCATTTATGTGGGCATCTATTTTGTTCTACTACCAGAGTATAAAAATAATTATGAAATTTAAAGTCCTTATTTTGCAATTATCCTATGTGTATAAAGGGGGGAAAAAACTTTCATTATTAATTCATGAGTTTAAACTCTTATCGCTTTTATTCCATTTGCTATAGTAATAACTTAAAATACAACTGGATGATTTATTTTTCAGTAATTTCAAAAGTCATAATAACATTTTCAACTAATTTTAATTCTATATTTTTAGATAATCATATCAAGTGAATAATACTGAATTTTACTAATATTCAATTATGTTTTAAATATTAATATTAAAATTTACTAATAGGCTAGGGTGATGTTAAGATTTTCATTTTACAGATAGAAATCTATGCTCACAGAAAATGTGAACTCATTGCCTGAACCTGATGACACCTTAACAAATCATTGCAAAGTACACCCAAGACCAATTAACCCTTTTTTCATTATACTTTCAAGTTTGTCACCTGTTCATTATTAACAACTCTTGAGATAACTAATAGTCAAGGTCCAAATCATACACACTCATTGTCCTCATTTATTTTTCCATGCACAATTCTATATTTTATACAATTTATGTCTTTTATTGGTGGGCATAATCAAGAAAACAGAGTATAACTTTACCTGTTGACAGATTCCCACTTGAACAAACTTCTTTGGTTTATATGTAGACTTGGTAAGTCCAGTCACTATTCCTTGAAGTGTGATATTTGAAGGCAAAACAGAGGAAGAGAGGTAGAGCAGACTTCAGATTATCTAAAGAAATAGAAAACACGGGTTACATGTATAATTGAGTTATACAAGCCTCATTGGAGCCACTAGCTATAACTCGTTCCAGTACATTGTGATCAAGGTTTAATAATGAGCAAAATTGAATATATAGGATTGGACAACAGTAGATTTATAGTTGTGAGTATGCAAAACACAAAGTTTATTCATGTATTATTATTTATTAATTTTGTATTATTTTCCATATGAATAACTGTAAACCATTTTTGTCTCACCTTGCATATATATATATATATATATATATATATATATATATGTATATGTATCTAGGTTTATATTTCTTTGCCAATCCATTAAAAGAACAACTAAAGTATGAAAGAAATGATTAAATAGATGCATGAGCAAATGTAAAATGAATAGTTAGTTTTTAAAATAAGCAACAATAGATTACATTTTCACGAACATAAGAACGGAATTTATTGGCATTCATTTAGTATAATTCAGTTAAATAAAATACCCAAAAACAAAGAAAGTAAGTAGAAAGTTAAAAAATATATATATTAGAAATACTATCAATAATACACATGTCTTACAATGAGACACACAGGGTCATGAGAAAGAAAAATATTTTAGGAATCCTGATTTAGAATTCATACCTCCTAATCAAGTCTGGGCGACAGATAAACCTGCTAACCCTCCCTAATACATCAAATATCTTTATTTCATCTTAATCTGGTGATGACTGTATAGCAGCTAGTACTTAAGAGTTTATTTGGTTTGGCCCAAACATTCCCTTTCTTAGATTAACACTAAGAAAAAGTCAACTCTTCCTATTACATAACCAGTCGCCTGCCTGCATCCAGGGTCACCTGATTTGAAATGGTGAGTGAAAGCCAACCAGCCTCCAGGTCGATGAAGTTGGTATGAGAGAATGAGAAAAGTCTGCATTCTAGCAGCCAAGTCAATGAGAAACTAACTGAGCGGAAAGGTCTAGAATGAAGACTGAAAAGTAGAAAATCATGGATAAAATCTGAGATATAAAGCCAAAATTAAAGTTTTAACTTGTTCTGAGAATGACGAGCTCACCTAAATGGGTCTCCTAAGTCTGGGTCACAGCAGTGGGTACAGGCTCACATCTTTGGGAGCCTTGGCGACTTTTTTAAGCCAGATAACTCAAGCACAGTAGCTCCATCAGAAATCTTGACAAGTCCACATTCTAAATTCTGTAAAATGTTCACAGCACCTTAATCTAACTAGTGTAGACCAATCCTTATCTAGAGCTTTCTGCCCCTCCACCCCGTAGAAATGGAAATAATGAAAGAGTTTACAGTCCTTTCTCTACATCAATTAATAAAGTATATTTTCATACACATCTATGCAGATATTGTTATACAATACATACCTTAGCCTTTAGTTTTAAAAATAAAAGATAATAGAAGACCAACATGTCTCTCTTTTTTTTTCTCCACTGACCTCCCCCTGGCCTCCCCTAATTCGTCCTTCTAGGTCAGTGGTTCTCAACCTGTGGGTCGCGACCCCTTTGGGGGTTGAACGACTCTTTCATAGGGGTCACCTAAGACCAGAGGAAAACACCTATTTCCCATGGTCTTAGGAACCAACAGAATGCTCCTCGGTGTAGCAAAGTAGTTTATTGTTGTCATATGAAGACTGTTACCCATGCTACACCACGATTCAAGACAAAATTTCATTTATTTGTAATTAGAAATAAATATTTCACAATATATAATTACATATTGTTTTTGTGATTAATCACTATGCTTTAATTATGTTCAATTTGTAACAATGAAAATACACCCTGCATCAGATACTGTAATTACATTACAGTTCATAACAGTAGCGAAATTACAGTTATGAAGTAGCAACGTAAATAATTTTATGGTTGGGGGGTCACCACCACATGAGGAGCTGTATTAAAGGGTCACGGCATTAGGAAGGTTGAGAACCACAGTTCTAGGTAGTTAAGGGAGGGGCAGAAGTTTCTTCTGAGCTGTGACTAGGTTTGCCTTTAGCTCAAAGTTATCTTCACACCACAAAGGCACATATTGGGGTGGCTCATTTCTGAACTCCCACAAAGTGTTTTTCAAAAACTTATGTGGGAGGATATGCTAACCTCCAATAAGTTTGCCTTATCTTCTAGAAATCAATCTGGGCTGATTTCTTTATAAAGAAGATCTAGGATAAAAAATAATGAAACTAGACCTGGCTGGTGTGGCTATGTTGTTGGTTGGAGCATCATCCCATATATTGAAAGACTGCAGGTTGCTTCCTGGTCAGGCCACATACCCAGGTTGAGGGTTTAATCCCTGGGTCAGGGTGCATTTTGAAGGCAACCAGTTGATGTTTCTCTCTCACATTGATATTTCTCTCTCCCTCTCCCTTCCTTTCTCTCTAAAATTAATAAAAACACATCGTTGGGTGAGAATTAAGAAAAAAATAATGAAAATATTAGCGATGCTCAATAGTTAAGCTCTAGTATTATGTTCAAGGGTCTTTCTCATTCAGTTGTACAGAACATCAGAATGTTTCTTCACATATTCTATGAATACTTATTTCTTCACCTTACCAAATCTAAATCAGGATGCATCAATTAGTAGTTTATGCCAGGGGTATGGAACCTTTTTTCTGCCAAGGGACATTTGGATATTTATAACATCAATTGTGAGCCAAAATTATTGGCTTCACAATAAGTTTTTTAGATAGTTTAGAGATAAAGCACAAGTTATTCTCTACATGTTACCTCTAAAATGGCCTGTTTTCACTGAAAGGAATTAATATGCTCCTTTGCTCTCTGTTTCCTCTTTATTATATAAAAAGATATAGGAATGCCAAGTTGATGTACAATGTTTAAGTTTAGATGACAACTCACTCAATTTTATAACAGGAATTCAGCTGAACCAAATATTTCCTTTTCCAACACAATCTAGTTCTGGAAGGTTGTTTTTAAATGGGTGATCTTTTAAATCCTACTGACTGATTCATTTTGACAATAAACAAGAGAGGTATCAACAGTGCCTGGTCCACAAAATGTCAGTAATACAAAACCTATTTTTAGATGTAAATTATAGCTGTAGTTAAAGGACTCTGAAAATGTTAATTGTAATAAGAGTCAAACTAACTAAAGTATATATATAATGGCAAATTAGGGAAAATAACATGAACCAGCTCAGAATTATTTATGAAAAATTAGACATTGATATCCCATACTAAATAGTTCCCCTAATACTATACTTTGAGAATTTTGAAAAGACAATTATAGTGGGCTGAATAGTGACTGCCAAAAGGATGTTAATGTCCTGTCCTAATCCCCAGATCTGTAATATGCTTTACATGGTCCTATACACTGAATATTTGTGTTCCTCCAAAATTCTCATGTTAATATCGAATCCAATATGATGATATTAGAAGATGGGATATTTGGAAGGCAATTAGGTCATTAGAGTGAAGATTTCGTGAATGGAATTAGTAAGTACCCTTATACATGAGGTCCAAGAGAGCTCCCTGAATTACCTATAAATGTGAAAGTGACTTTGGAACTGGGTAACAGGGAGGAGTGAGGTACATACTAGAAAAAGGTTATTGCCTATAAATGGACTGTTGAGAGCAATTCTGGTGAGAGAGCACAGAAAGAAAAGCAGAGAGCTATATAGAGAGACTAGATCTTCTTAAAAGAATACCTGTCATCTTAAATAGAAAATGGTAGAAATACAGAACATAAAGGCCATTTTAATGAAGTCATAGATGGAAATGAGGAAAATGTTATTGGACAATGGGGGAAAGACAGTCCTTGTTATAAAGTGGAAAAGAACTTGGCTGAATTATGATCATCTTCTAACTTCTACTGTAGAAGTTCTGATGAAATTGGACATTTAGCTGAAGATATTTCTAAGCAAAATGTGGAAGGAGTGGCCTTGATTCCTCCTGGCTCCTTAGTGGAAGAAGTCAGAAGAGAGCGAGCACATGAATGGTTGGTTGCAGAAGCAGAGCACTGCCCAAATCAAAGTAACTTGTTTCTTCAAGCTCTTCTGGCAGCAATTCTGACAGTGAAGTTGACAAAACGGTAAGAGGAAAAAACAAGTTTCAGAAAAACCTATAAAGAAGCAAAAGACTGGTGATGTCAGAGAAATGTTAGCCTAAGGGCTCAACTTTTCATTTCTCCTGGACATTTCAACAAGTTAACCATCTGTAATTCAATACAGATGCATACCTGAGAGACCCACACACTGAAACATGTAAGGTGGGCATCTGGAATTAAATGAGAAAATAAGAAGAGAGAAAATCTCAGGGCTTGGCCTGTAGGGAGAAGAAAGAAAGCTGGCAGTAGCAGGCACTTCCCTTGACAGGATGGAGGAGCAGAGAACTGTGGGGCCAAAGGGAGCCCAGCAGGGTGAGTATGGAGCAGTGAGAGCGAACATCCCTATGTTTCAGCATTATACACGGTGGCCAAGACATGGAACAACCAAAGTGTCCCACAACAGAGGACTGGATAAAGAAGATGTGGCGCATAGACACAATGGAATACTATTCGGCCATAAGAACGGATGAATACATTTGCAACAACATGGATGGACCTTGAGAACATTATGCTAAGTAAAAAAATGTCAGTCAACAAAAGCTAAAATTAAAAGCTATGATTTCACTCATATGTGGGATATAAAACTAAAACTCATGAACACAAATAGCATTGTGGTGGTTGCCAGAAGGAAGTGGGTGGTAGAGAAGGTGGTCCTAATATAAGGTGATAGAAGATTGACTTTGGGTGGTGGGCACATGGTGCAATATACAGATCTTGTAACATTGGAACCAACATCTGAAACCTATTTATTCATGTTGACCTATGTCAGCCCAATTAATTTAATAAAAAATTAAAATAAAATAAGAAGCAAAAGACTACTGAAGCTTCAAGAGCCCGTCGTCTTCTAAGCAGCAGAGATAATGTTTCAGATTGGGAAAATGAGGTCTGTCAGCATTTGGGATTTGAAAGGAAAAGTCCTAATTGATATTAGAGAATGTTGGATGGATCCAGAAAGTGACATGAAACCAGAAGAAAAGGTATTTCCTTAAATCCCAAGCAATGGAGCCAGCTGAAGGAACAGATTTCTGACATTGATGATATACTAAGAAAACTGTAAAGTCAGAGCCAAATAAAAACTGTACTGTTCCAGTGGTTTTGATCTGTCATTTTACTTGGGCTTTTCTTTTTTAATCTTTATTGTTGAAAGTATTACATATGCCTTTCCCCTCGGTCCCCCCTGACCCCACCAACACGCTGCCAAATTTACCCCCTCCTAGCTCACTCCTACCTCCCAGCCAAAGGCTTTTGTTTTTTAAATGTTGTTTTCCAAGTTATTGTATATTTGGATTGCAGGGCAATTTGTAAGAATACATTTTTTAATGTGCATTATTTAAAATGTTCAGAAGAGAGAAATAAATGAAGGTAGAACTGTTAATCAAAAATGCAGCAGCACTTAAATATTTGGAAAGTTCTCAAACCATATATACTGAAAAGAATGAGAAAGTGTGGTAAAAAGAAAAACACTAAAATAAAAGAATGGAGAAAACACCATTCCACAGGATTAGTCATCCATTTCTACAGAAGCCAGAGCTATTATAAGATAGTAGAAAATAACCCTCAAGACAATTCAGAAATCCTTAAAGCTGTTCATCCCTCATAGGCCCAGAGAACTAGGGCCCCAGGGCCAGAGTGATTTCAAAGGAGAGTCGGTCTGAACATGTGGGACTTTGGCATGTGCTGCCTCACTCATTGGCTCTGCTCTCTGCACTCAGCATTGAGCCCCCTGGCTGCCCCAGGTGCAGTTCCAGCAGTCCCGAGTAGGGGGTCATTGTGGTCACCCCTCTGGAGGATAAACTTTCCTAGTTTATGAACTCTTCCACCATCTGTCTGCATGCAGAATGCAAGAGCCATGGGGGCATGCCTGTCTCCACCTAGATTTCAAAAGATCCTGGCAGAGCTGCAGGCTTAGGAACCCATCCAGAAAGAGCCATAGATATCAGGGGCAGAGCTTAGGCAGAGGCCTGCTGCAGGGATGGGGCTCTGCAGACAGCTTCAACTAGGCTATGCCCAGGGGAGCCCTGGAGAACCAATGGACTCCAATCCGTGAGAGTCGTGGAGGTGAGACTACATCCACAGTGAGTCCAAAAGGCAAGACATCCTGTCAAAGAAGATTATTCTTGACCTTAGGACAATGTTGTTTGCTCTTAAAGTTTAATGTTGGGTTTGGGGCTTACTTAGGACCTGTTACCCTCTACTTCTTTCCTACTTCCCTCTTTGGAAGGAGAGTAGATAGATATCCTATGCCTGCCTGACCATTATACTTTGAAATATTTACAAGTTCACAGCTGGAGAGGAATTTGCCTCAGGATAAATCATACCTAAAGTCTTACCCATATTGGATTCTCATGACATTTAGATAGATTTTTGATTTTTGAATTTTAAGCTGATGCTAGCTATAATAAGACTGGTGGAGTTAGTAGAATGAAATAAATGTATTTTGCATGAGAGGAAACTTGAACTGTAAAAGACCAGGTGTGGAATGCTATAGACTAAATGTTTGTGCATACCTCCACACCCAATTCATATGTTAAATCTAATCTTCACTGTGAGAAAAATTTCGAAGGAGGCTAGATGATGAGGGTGGATCCCTCATGAACAGGCTTAGATAGGATTAGTACCCTTATAAAAAAGAAGGCCATCAGGAGAGCTCCCTTACCCCTTCTGCCTTGTAAGAAGACACAAGAAGATGGCCATGTATGAACCACGAAGCTGGTTCTCACCAGGCACTGAATCTGCTAGCAACTATTTAACCTCGGACTTTTCAGCCTTCAGAAAGCCACTCAATCAACGGTATTTTGTTATAGCAACTCCAATAGACTAAGACTAATATAGCAAAAAGGTCTGATTAAGTTAAAGAATTGAAGAGCAGAGCTTATCCTGGACTACCCAGGTGGTCTCTAAAAGCAATCACATGTATTTTTATAAGAAAGAGGCAGATATGGCTTAATGGTTGAGCATAGGCTTATGAACTAGGAGGTAACTGTTTTCCAGTCAGGGCACAAGGCTGAGTTGCAGGCTCAATCCCCAGAAAGGATTGTGCAGGAGGTAACCAATAAATAATTCTTTCATCACTGATGTTTCTACCTCTCTCTCTCTCTCTCTCTTCCTCTCTCAAATTAATAAAAATATTCTTTTTAAAAGAAAGCAGATACTACAGATGAAACCTATTAAAATGAACTATCCACTGAATTTAGAGAAGTCCTTGCTTGAGGATCTTTTACCAGACTAAAGACTTGGGGGAGGGAGGGATGTATTCTTCAACCTTGCAAACTCTATAATATGTGGCTTATCCCTTTTCTCTTTTCATCCCTGTGTGCAAGGATGAAAAGTTTCATTCCCTTTCCTAGTAGCTATTAAACACCCTATATAATAAAAGTCTAATATGCTAAGTGTCCAGTCATCTGTTCAACCAATTAAAGTGAAACATGCTAATGATATGCTAAGGCTGCTCAACTGCTCGCTATGATGTTCACTGACCATCAGGATATAGACAGTTGACCAGTCGCTATGACGTGCACTGACCACCAGCGGGGCAGATGCTCTGGCCAGTAGGTTAGCTTACTGCTGGGGTCTGGCCAATCAAGACTGAGTGAGATGGACCAGATACACCCTGGAGTCCTCCTGCAGTTCCTTCTAGCTCCAATTGTGCTCCAGTGGGGTTCCTCAGCCTGGCCTGTGCCTCCTCACAACCTGGGATCCCTCAGGGAATGTTGGAGAGCCAGTTTTGGCCTAATCCCATGGGCCAGGCCAAGGGACCCCATTGTTACATGAATTCATACACTGGACCTCTAGTAGTTAAGTATTATGAAATATTTTGCTACTGACTAACACAAGTTATCATTCTTCTTACCTCCTCTAGCAGGGTCCTGCCCACTAGCTGCCCCATCACTAAAATCCATGTTTATATTTGAGGATTTTGTTCTACATGCCCAATTTGAGATTTTGTTGTCTTATCCAACTGTTAGTGGGAATGCTGACTGGTGTAGCTACTGTGGAAAACAGTATGGAGTTTCCACAAAAAATTAGGATTTACAACAACAGATACTTATTTCTTTTCATGCTACTTGGAGGCTATGGATCAGCTATAGCTTTGGTTGGCTCTAGTGTTTTAGCAAACCATCAAATAGATTTTATTTTTAGGGATCTAGACTAAAGGGACATATTCTCATATTGGAATATAAGAACTACAGGTATAGAGCCAATACATTCAAATGCATCAAAAGATTACTCTTGGACATGGTATGTACATCACTGGCTTGTATTTTTTTGTCGTACTAGAGGCCCAGCATGCAAAACTGCGAGAGGCCCAGAGTCCCACCGCCACCGCTGTGGGACCCATCAATGCACCTCCTGGTGACTGGTCCATTGGTTGTTTCGGTGTTACTGCCACTGGCTTTTTATAATATATAAATCTTGGCTCAAAGTCAGTGGGTATGGAAGTCTGAGAGGTATGGATAGAAGACAAATGATGACAAAAAATAAAAACACCAATTTAATTTCATTTATTGTGTATAGTAGAAGACACAACTAATAACTTGATTAAGTTCCTAAGACTTTCAGTCCTTTCCTTCAAAGTTTTAGAATCCTGATAAATACCATTTCTCTAAATTCACTGGGTGGTTCATTTTAATGAGCTTTAGCTTTAGTAGCCTCTTTCTAGGCTTAAGTGAGACACTAGTAAATTCTTTCAGTTTGCAAAATAGTGGGAGTGTTGGTGAAGAAATGATCAATGGCATGGTCCCAAAAGGTCTAATACACTTAACTTTTCTATATAATTAAGTCTATTGTGAGAGACATGTCTCACACAGAATTGAGTTACTGTTTGCACTAACTAGAACCAAATACTTTAAAAAATATTGTTCAAAGGGTCACACTATAAAAAGTGCTACCAGCCTGAATATAAAGGAATAATGACTGTTGGAAATGTAAAATGTCCAAGTGATTAAAATGACTCCAGTGTCCTGTAACTTGCTTTATGTGATGTACAGAGATACAACACTGAATAATTTAAATACATATATCACAATAAATGTCACAGTATTATAATAAAGTGTTGTAACCCTTTGAACAAGTGACTTTCACATCGGTTCTTAGTTTCCTTTTTTGTAAAAAAAAAAAAAAATAGAATAGGATTAAGTGTTCCCTGAGGTTCCTTTTCAGCTCATATTTGATTCTCTGACACCAAAATAGTCCTATTTATAAACTTAGCATGTGAAAAACATATTTCTCCCTTTCTCTGGGAAAATGTTACTGCCATTCAAAAATAACTAATGGACAGATAGACAGTATCTGAGCAAGTTTTCCAATGTTCTAAAAACTATGGGAAAAGTTCTTTTGAAAGTAACAGATGAGGAAATTCTAATATGTAAACAGACAGGGCCATGTGCTTAATTAAATACTAGAGGCTACTAAAGGTCAAGTATTAGTTCCTTAAATGTGCTTAGAATTGTATTCAATTTTCAAACACTTCAGTTTCCACAGAAGCTCTTGTATGACATCCTCAAAAGATGGTATACACCTGAATAGCTTTTCATTTCTTATGATTAAAATATTGAAGTATATTGTCTTGAGCTTTAAAAGAATATGTTCCTAGGATTTGCCAATGATTCTTCTCATAAAGGGTTAATCTCCATATTAAAAAACTTAGAAATAACCACCAGGAAGACAAACAACCCAATTAAAAATGGGCAAAGGACCTATCTAGGCACTTCTATGAAGAGATACTACAGATGCCAATAGACATATGAAAAAAATGCTCAATAACATCAATTATCAGAGAGATGCCAATTAAAACCAAAATGAAACAGCACCTCACACCTGTCATAATAGCTACCAACAATAAATCAACAAACAAGTGCTGGCAAAAGATGTGGAAAAACAGGATCCTACACATAGTTGGTAGGAATGCTGACTGGTGCAGCCACTGTGGAAAAAAGTATGGAGTTTCCACAAAAAATTAAAACTGAAACTGCTTTAGACTCAGTGATTTCACTTCTGGGAATATATCCTAAGAATCTCAAAATACCAATCTGAAAGAATATATGTACCCCTATGTTCACTTCAAGGTGTTCACATAGCCAAGATCTGGAAACAGCCCAAGAGCCTATCAGTAGATGAGTGGATAAAAATGGAATAATACTCAGGCGTTAAAAAGAAAAAAAAAATAAGGAGGAGGAATTTTGACCTTTTGAAACAGTATGGATGGACCTGGAGATTATTATGCTAAGTGAAATAAATTAGTCAAAGACAAATATATAATTTCACTTATACGTGGAATCTAATGATTTCACTTATATGTGAAATTTGATGAGCAAAATAAACTGAAGAACAAATTAGAAATAGAGGCATGGATACATAGAATAGACTGACAGCTGTCAGAGGGAAGGGGTGGTGTTGGGAGACTAGGTAACAGAAGGTGAAAGGATTAACTAAATATATATATATATATATATATACACACACACACACACACACACACACACACACACACACACACACACAC
>JAAGEH010000304.1:3638798-3685248 GCA_011751065.1 Lasiurus cinereus | reverse complement strand
CACACACACACACACACACACACACACACACACACACACACACACACGAGAGGCCCGGTGCACAAAATTCATGTGTGGGAGGGTGTCCCTCAGCACATGCTGCGCCCTCTCCAATCTGGGACCTGGCTCCCAACTGCTCATCTGTCTGCCTGACTGCCTGGTTGCCCCTAACCACTTTTGCATGCCAGTCTGATCACACCTTTACCACTCCCCTGACAGCCTGATAGATGCCTAACTGTTCCCCTGCAGGCCTGATTGCCTCCAACTTCCCTTCCCTGCAGACCAGGTCCCTCCCAATTGCCCTTCCCTGCAGGGTTGGTCTCCCCCAAATGCTCTTTCCTGCAGGCCTGATCACTCTCAACTGCCCTCCCTTTCGGGTCTGGTCCCTCCCAACTGCCTGATCACCCACAATAGCCATCCCTTACTGGCCATCTTCTGGTGCCCATCTTGTGTCCACATGGGAGTGGCCATCTTGTGTGTTGGAGTGATGGTCAATTTGCATATTACCTCTTTATTATATAGGATGACACATAGACACAGACAACAGTGTATTGATAGAGGAAAAGAGGAGGGTAGGCGGAAGTCGGCAAAGAGAAGTAAATAGGAACAGAAAGAGATTTTGCTTGGGATAATGGGTGCATGATGAAGTGTGTAGATGATGTTGTGTTGAGTGATACACTTGAAACCTGAATGATTTTGCAAGCCAATGTCACCCCAATAAATTCAATAAAAAAATAAAATATATTCCAATAAAAGTGGGACAATTAGTTCGATTTTGAAAGTAAATCACATGAAGATACTTTTCAAAGATAGAATGCAAACAGCACTTTGCATATACTCAAAATGTTTTAAAGAAGTATGTAATAGTACGATTCATACACAATACACCTTTGTTTCCTATTTATCCCATTTATACTTAAATTTAAAAATATTATACTATAAACTACCAATAGGAATCATGTCAATCATATATTGCTCAATAGAATTTAAATAAGATGATTAATGATGAAATTATTTACAAACATTCCAAAAGATACTCCTCTTGTCAAACTTACAAATTTTAAGACACTGACATCAGTGGGGACTGTTAACTCTTGTCATTTCTTATAAACTATCAATGAAACCAAGCTGAAATAAGAGGTAGAGCTGAAAGTGATCACTTTCCTGACATTCTGAAAATTCACTACAAAGATCCTCTCTAAGGAAGTCTCATTGTGAAATCCCACAGAATTCACAATTTCCAGCCCTGTATTTAGAATTTGATGTTATTATTCTGTAATATTCACTGAACACTGATCATGAAGTTAGTGCTTACTGGGAAAAAAAACACACAAAAAAATGAACCTGAACTTAAATACAACCTAGATAGGAGCTATATGAGCTGTTGAAAATAAATCAATTGGCTGGATCCTGATTGTCACTTCTGGAAGGTCACCGGAAAGGAGCATCATCACACACTCAGTGAGAAGAAACTCTTATTGTTCCCTTTCCCGTTTTCTCACTGCACTGGGCAAGCCTGTGGATACCACAAAAATACACAAATAACAAATACAGTCCTTTGGAACTGATGATATACGTGTACTAAAGCAAATTAGAAGTAACAAAACTACTGGAAACCTTTCCCCATTGCACATTGCATTCCTTTCTCTCTCCCTAAGCTTTCTCCTAAAGGCTGCTCTCTTTCAAGTTTGGTTGCCAACTGTGCAGAAGACATCCATAATTCCAAGCACCATCTTTAAAGTAAGCATTTCATTAGTTTAACTTTGTTTCCACTTGCATTTTTCTCTTACACCCTGGCATCTATGAAGCATTCCAGACCAGAGATTCTCCTGCCTGGCTGGGTACCATTCAGCTCCATGCCATTCACTCATGCTTGTTCTGTCTTTACTTCAGCCTTGGATGAAAGCTCTCACTTCTTTGTCCTAATGCTTCCTTTACATTCCTTCATGCTCCACAAGAGAGCATGATGCTTTCCGACTTTTGTTTGCCCATACCAAACACCTGGCTTGATAGATAGCATGACAAGCCTCTGAAATAGGAACAAGTTGCTATCCCTTCTGGCATGCTCACTAGAATGACAACATTTCAAATTTGGGGACAACAGCACAAAGGGGATTCCAGTGGAAAAAGATTTTAAATACAGAAGTTAAATAAACTGTTTTGCTGAGGCTCAGTATACAGTGATGTTTTATGATACAGAAGATCATATTTGGTGTAGATTAGGACAGGGAACATTTTTGCCATTTCAGCTTGCACCTCAGCTTTGGTCCTTGAGGACCAGTTACTTTGGGAGTGTTAAGAGACATGAACATTTATTTATATAGGCAATGTTGTTGTTTCCACTGATGGCCTTAGCAATGGTGAGAAATAGTAATGGAAAAGTCATTTGATCTCTTTCTCTCAACTTATGTGATTCCAAGAAATATTTAGTGGGAGACATTTTAGAGAATTCAAGCTATTTATTCTTTAATATTTTTAATATATTTTATTGATTTTTTTACAGAGAAGAAGGGAGAGGGATAGAGAGTTAGAAACATCGATGAGAGAGAAACATGGATCAGCTGCCTCCCTACAGTGGATGTGCCCACAACCAAGGTACATGCCCTTGACTGGAATCAAACCTGGGACCCTTCAATCTGCAGGCCGACACTCTATCCATTGAGCCAAACTGGTTTCAGCTTTTTCTTTAATTTTTATTCTACTTTATGAGTGAGAGGATTATTTAATTAGTCTGCATTTTAGAAAATAATTCTAAAGATAGGGTTAAGAAAATGGTTGAAAGGAGATAGAGGATATATTAGCAAAATAGTGAAATTCATTATAGTAATCTAGATAAGCCCTCACAGAGTAAGAAGGAATATTTATTATTAAAAATAATAATTATACTCTAGCTTGTTTGGCTCACTAAAGAAGAGCATCAGTCTGCAGACCAGAGGGTTCCAGATTTGATTCCAATCAAGGGCACATATGATGGTTGCAGGCTCCTCCCTGGCCCTGCCCTGGTTGGGGCACTTGTAGGAGGCAACCAGTAATGTGTTGCAACTCTCTGTCTTTCCCTCTCATTTCCACTCTCCCTAAAAATCCATGGGAAATATCCTCAAGTGAGGATAAATAAATAAATAAACAAATAAATAATAAAAAATAATCTATAATAATAAAAGCATAATATGATAATTAGACTGGACAGCCAAATGACCTTCCAGACATCATTCCAGATATCCTTCCAGATGAAGTCATGGTGGTGGTGGGGCTGAGACAGTGGCAATTAGAGGTGGTTAGGCAGGTAGAAAGAGTGTTTAGGGGCGATCAAGCAGGCAGGTGAGCAGTTAGGAGTGATCAGGCAGGCAGGCAAGTAGTTAGAGACAATCAGGCAGGCAGGCGAGTGTTTGGGAGCCAGTGGTCCTGGATTACAAGAATGTTTGACTGAAGGATCGGGCCTATACCAGCAGTTGAACATCTCCCAAGGGGTCCCAGATTGCAAAATTCATGCACTGGGCCTATAGTAACTATAATAATTGGTTAATAAATACGCAATATACATACAATATGTTGTGATACTAAAAACATAAAGTGTAAGGAGAGAGGGTAGAAGGAGGAGTTTTTATATGTGATCAAAGTTGTTATCAGCATAAAACAGACTTATATTTATAACATGTTTTACATCATCCTCATGGAAATCACAAAGCAAAAACCTATAAAAGATACACAAAAGACGAAGAGAAAAAGATTAAAGCATATCCATAGCAAAAGAGGTAAAAGGATAAAGAGAACTATAAAATAGCTCCCAAAAAACAATAAGATAGTATCAGTAAGTCCTCACCTATCAATAATTACTCTAAATGTAAATGAATTAAATTCTCAATCAAAAGGCATAGAGTGGCTACATGGACAACAATAAAAAAATAAAATTAAAATGATAAAACTATGTACTGCTTATAAGAGACTCACACCAGCTTTAAGGACACACACAGGTGCTGAGAAAAGGTATAGAAAAATATTTCCATGCAAGTGGTAATCAAAAGAGATTGGAACAGCTGTATTTATAGCAGTCAAAATAGACTTTAAGTAAAAAATTCTAACAAGAAACAAAGGTCATTATATAATAATAAATGAATCAGTTAATCAAAAATGTACAACAATTTAAATACATATAATCCCCACATTGAGCACTTAACTGTATATTAAGCAAATACTAACAGATCTGTAGGAAAAAAGAGATAGTACTCTATAATAATATAAGCATAATATGCTAATTAGACCAGACTTCCTTTCAGATGACCTTCTGGACAAGCCAGGGTTGCAAGGGAAGCCTGGGTCCCAGGGGCTGGAGGGAAGCTAATGCCAGCAGCCGAGGGAAGGAAGGCCTACTCTTGCAAGAATTACATGCATCAAGCTTCTGGTACAATAATAATAGATTTTAATACCCAACTTTCAACAATAGATAGTTCATCCAAACAGAACATCAATACAAAACATTG
Source organism: Lasiurus cinereus (assembly GCA_011751065.1). Taxonomy (NCBI): domain Eukaryota; kingdom Metazoa; phylum Chordata; class Mammalia; order Chiroptera; family Vespertilionidae; genus Lasiurus; species Lasiurus cinereus. The sequence continues at coordinate 3,680,770 of JAAGEH010000304.1, read as the reverse complement.
AACTTGATATATATTTTATAACAAATAAACCAAACATTACTAAAAATTGGTTATATTTATCAAATCTATATTGGTAAAACATATAATAAATTATAATTTTCTCTTATCTACCCGTATTTTCCAGCATAAGACAACTGGTCATATAAGATGACTCACAACTTTTCCAGTTAAAATATAGAGTTTGGGATATACCCGCCCTATAAGATGATACCCAGCATATAAGACGACCCCCAACTTTTGACATTTTCCTGGGTTAAAAAGTCGACTTATATGCCAGAAAATATGGTACTTAATAGAAAATACTGTAGGAAGGAATTTTATATTTTTCTCCCTGACTCCATTTATTGCATTTTGTTTTCTTTTTTAATGAGGTGTGCTTTAATTCTTTAAAAAATATTTTAAAATATTATAATTATTCAAGTACTCCTAAGGAGTAAGAGAAAAGTAATTTATTTTTTTATTTTTGAGAAATTACAAACTCACTTAGTGGGGGCTGTACCTAATTATTGTTTTTCAGATACATTTGCTGTGCTTGACTAGATTATGGTAATAAAATGATTAGTAAATATACATATATATGTATGTATCGATGTTCTGTTAGATACAAATTTTTTAAAAATCAGAAGCTACTTGACATAAAAGAGTAAAATTATATCAGCACACTAAAAAACACATTAAAATGATATGTTTAATAAAGTAAAATAATTTAAAATTAGTTTATTCTAAATGCACATGAAAGAAACTAATTTTTTCACCCAATTAGTAAGAGTATAGTAAAAAATACTAAAATGTGAGGTAAATTGTTTATATCTAGAAGCATAATAAATCAGAAGCAAAATCTGTCAAATGTAAGTCATCGAGAACATCAATCTGTACAATGACTCTGCTGTCAAGTTCAGGTTTGAGGCTTAATCATTTTAAGAACAAGAACGACATGAGTCATATTTTAACCAAGAGACACTTGGGAACACATATTCATAATGGTACCCTCATAAATTTCTTGACAATTTGCCTGAAGGTCAATTGACAATGAAATAATAGAGATTTTAAGTTTTGAGCAGATTTCATGAAAGTAGGTTTAATTAATATTTAGCCTGCATTGTCAATTGGTCTCATGAATATATCCACTGGGAAATATGAGATCATCTGCAAAACTAGTAAAATGTATAATAGTCATGAACTACGCTTAGTAATTAAGTGCATGATGTGTAAGCACTGAATAATATCAAAATATCTGACTCCAGGTCATTTTTTCTAAAGGGTCAGCTTTCCTTTTCAATGTTTTATACCAAAAGAAACTAATTCATTAATTTACAAATACCTATTTTTATTAAGTCATGAATCATACTTATTCAAGGACTATATAGTAACACAATTATGGTAGGTTGGGAAATTGGCCACAAATTATCCCCCTCCCTGTATGCACCTCTTTAAATAGTTCCCTTTCACTTTTACTCTGGGCCTGGCCATGTGACTTGCTATGTGAATTAGTTTCTGTGAGCTGCTATAACAAAATACAATAGACTGGGTGACTTAAACAACAGAGAATACATTTTGCGGTTGGAAGTCCAAGATCAGGGTACCAGTATGGTTGGGGTCTAGTAAGAATCTTCTTCTTGGCTTGTAGAAAGCTATCATCTCACTGAGTGTTCCCATGGTCTTTCCTTGGTGCATGTATGCAGAGAGAAATCAAGCTCTCTGGTGTCTCTTCTTATAAGGGCAATAATTCCATCAGACCAAGTCCTCTCTCTCATAATCTAATTACCTCTCAAAGGCTCCATCTCCAAATACCACTACCTTGAGGGTTAGGACTTAAACACACAATTTTGGGTGGGACATAAACAATCAGTCCATACACTTTGGCCAATGCAACAACAAGTAGATCCTTGAAAACCTTTTATGCATTTGAACCCCTCCTTTCTTCTATTCTTGGGACCCTTGTCATTACTTCCCTATAAAGTTGGAATCCAAGCTAGCCTGCTGCATAATGAGAGACACATGCCTTGCTCCATCTTCATCCTTGCTGTTCCAGGCCAGCTCAGTTATGAAGAGAATGACCTGAGGGCCAAAGATCAGTGCTATCACTCTCTGAGACAATTATAACTATAGATTAGCCCCACTCTCCCCACCTGATTGGAGCTTCCAAATATTAACACTAGTTTTTATGTTATCTAGACTTGCATATTGGATATTGTGATATGAATTAACACCAAAGTTTTGCCAGAAGAAGCTCCCTTCATTGTATCATTTATTTCACAAATAGTTCTCACACAACTACATGGAAGGAGTTCAGTGTGCTAGATTAGGAATATAATGATGGAACTAGATACAATCTATGACTTCACAGACTATAAAATTCTTTGAGAGACAACAAATCCAGGACTGCGGTGGAGAGAAAGATTATAATTCTGTCTTTATAAGAAGACAGCCATGTGAAGACAGAGAAACGCAGAGGAATGCCTGGAATTATTTGAACCATCAAACACAAAAAATGATTTGAATGATTATTCTCAGTTCTTTCAGTGGTGTTGTACAGATATTAGGCAACTCACTGCACAAGAGAAAAGTTAATTCAATCCATCCATTCTTACCAAACTCTTGATGAGAAAAACCAGTCTTGGTTGATAACTACTGTATTATGAAGTATAATCAAAACAGCCAGAAGAAATCATAAATACATTTTGGTTAAATTTTAAATTATGAGCATGATTTAATCAAATGGGGAGGGGGTTTAATACAATATATATTTTGCAAAGGTTCCTGGTAAAGAGATGCTGAGATACTTTGGAAAACTAACAAATAAAGTTGATTTCCTCTTTCTGTTAGACAACCGATGATGCCCCAGAAAATATCACAGAAAGTCCTATAGAGACTAAAGTCATTTGAAAGAACTGAGAATTAAAATGAAACTCATAGTTTCATCTTTATAAAATGTTTCTAATATTAAATTCAGTATTATGTTAACATTAAATTCAGTATTATAATGTTTTTTTTCATTGTTGCCTATCCCCTCCTAGGTTACATGACACAGTTATTTACTATTTTTATGATTCTAACATACAGTAAAAAGAAAATATATTAATTAAATGTTAATATAAATGTTATTGTTAATAAATTAAATATACTAAGCATTACCAGTAGACAAAGAAGCCTATTTCCCCTGCCAACTTGTCTAGTCTCTAATTAACTTATCTTACTGAGTTAGGTTTAATTTTGTTCAATATCATGAGAATCTCATCATCAGTAATTATTCTGTCTGTGTTGTTGACATGGTCATTCTAGTATATTTCATATCTAGCCCCAAGTAACAACTGAATTTATTGACCAATTACTGTTTGAAAGAACAGCTTACTGTTAATTATGCCAAAACTAACTCATCATTTTTGGCAGATGTCCCACACCAGATATAAAATGCTAAAAATTCTATCCAATAGATTAGCTTCATTCTAGGTGAAGTATTATGTAGCAAAATTATCCTGACATGCATATTATACTGTTCAAAATTCTAAATTTTATAAGAACCTTGTAAGTTAATTTATAATGAGTGATAGAAATGGAAGCTTCCTGTCAATAAAATATCCCAAGTCATAATCAAATCTTATATACTTCATAGCGCAGAATTCCATAGCTTAGTTAAAGCTTTGAATCAAATAATTGACCAGATCTAACACTGCATTTGAATTAAAATCCTCATACTATATAGTACTCTTGCAGAACAATATTGATACAGAGCTGGCATAACCTTCCATCTAGGTAACCATTCAATAATGCCACTTTGCAATCCACACAATTAGAATACAAAGCAGACCTATCCCATTGCAACAGGCAATACAGAATTGCCAGCCACTTCAGTTTTGATTATTTGCTGTCCAACTTTAGTCAAAAGTCAGTAAGCAGATCAAGATAATCCTATAAATTTGCATTTGGATATAACCACTCTGGTGCAAGCACATGGTGATGAAAAATAAAATCTGAATAGCAAAAAAGCAAATTAAATAACTAACCAAAATAATAATAATAAAAGCAATAACAACAAACATCTCCATTGACCCAAAGCATAATATGGTGAAACAATGAATCTGCTGGAATCTGAAACAGGAAGCAGGCAAGGAGGCAGAAGTTCATGTCTGCATAATAGAAGGGACTGAAGTTCCAATATCTACTTTTTGTAGAGACTGTCTATTTCATCTGTCTCATTATTTTATCATGAAAGCAGATACTTGTTTACTAGATACAAAAGTCCACAGATGGAGAGGAACTTTGCCCTTGGAAAGATCAAACCCCATTCTCACCCATACTAATTTAGTTAGAAGTTGATGCTGAAAAGGTTAAGATTTGGGGGATGTTGGAATTGGGTGAACATATTTTTTACATGGGAAGGACCTGTGTTTGGGGTGGGTCAGAAGGAAGACAGTTATGGGTTGAATTATGTCCCTCAAGTAAAATATGTTTAAATCCTAATCCCCAATACCTCAGGATGTGACCTTATTTGAAAATAGGTAATATAATAAGTCAAATAGGTAATACTGCAATAGAATGGACTTCTCAGCCAATATTACAGGTGTCTTTATAAAAAGATGGCCATGTGAAGACAGAGAAATACATGGGGGAATTCCACATGAAGACAGAGTCATAGTTTGGAGTGATGTTGATACAGCCTGGGGCTAACAGAAGGTAGAAAAGGAAAGGAAGGATCCTCTCCCTAAAAGTTTCCAAGAAAGCCAGCCTAGCTGACACTGATTTCAAACTTCTAGCCTCTAGAACTAAGAGGTAATACATTCCCGTTGTTTTAAGCCACCTCATTTGTGGTTCTTTGTTATAGCAGTCCCAGGAAGTGCTCTGTGATTTTTATAGTTTACAAGGTAGTTTTATATGAATTTACATGGTTCTCATATTAAACAAGTGAAGAAAACATTACTATTATTGCTATAACCCCCATTTATAGCCCACCTGACAGAGGCTCTTACAAGGGTGGGTGATTTACCTAAGACTTGCAAAGCAAGTTAACTATAATGCAAGCATTTTGAGGCAAGTTTTACAACATCTGCCTTTACAACATTGAAAACATTGATAATCTCTATTTTTCTCATTTTTAGATAGATTTTGTATGTGTGTGTGTGTGAGAGAGAGAGAAAGAGAGTGTGTGTGTATGTGTGTGTGTGTGTGTGTGTTTAATATCTGTGGGTAACTGCCCAAGGATCTCAGTGAACTTTTTAGCAATTCATGGAAAACATCAAATAATGGGCTAAATGAGCAAAGACAAACTTTTTGATGGTAACCCGATTTGCATATTCTCAATAAATAAGTGAGAAGTAGGTAAAAATCCATTGGACACAGCCAATAGCACCTACATATTAAATATGTACAAGCCAGGTTCTGAATGCAAATATCTAATAACGAAGACAAATTGAAGAGTGTACTTTAAAAAAGATAAGAAATCTATACATATTCAACTTAAAAAAGTCTTAATTGTTAAAATTTCAAACTTAGTTTTTAATCATTGTAAGTCAAATACTTGTTTTATACTTGATTGCTTGCAGATTGCTTCACACTTTAAATGACAATGCTTCACATTTATCCATGTTTTTTATTTTACTCATATTTTAAATTTTCTAAATTAGTGAAACTTTAGCCATCTGAACATAAAACTTATGTATTATGAACCCATCAGCATGGCTTATTATGTTAAGGGAAATAAGAAAATCAGAGAAAAATTTACAAAGTAGAACAAGAGGCATAGACATGTGGAACAGACTGACAGAGGTCAGAGGGGAAAGGGAAAGAGAGACTGGATGAAAGAAGGTTAAAGGGATTAGTCAAAGAACATATATGCATAACCCATAGACACATTGGGTGGAAGTGAGCGAAGAAGAGGTGGGATGGGGACTTTGTAATAATAGATAAAGAGCCAGGGTCCGTAACACCCAAAAATACTGAAAGGATGACCGAACACCAGAAGTCAGTCCTGCAGTCAATGCTAGGTTGCCATGGCGATCCAGCACTAACTGCTGCTGCAGGCATGGTGACCCAGCACTGACTGCAGAGGGGGTTGCTGATCAGGCCTGGAGAGAGGCCCAGAGAGAGAAGCAGAGTCTGACACCTTGCCCCTTGTCAGCTGTTGATCAGCCCTTACTTCTCTTTTTTTCTGGGCCTTGCCAGCAGCCATAGGGGCTGCTAATCAGCCCCTCCTTTCTGATCAAGCCCAGAGATAGGCCGAGATGCTGACTGGCACAGAAACCCACCAATCAGAATCAAATCTGGGTGAACTGTGAGGACTCAATTGCTGAGTAGGAGGTGGAGCTTTTGATGCTGACTGGCATAGAAACCCACCAATCAATCAGAACCAAATCTGGGTGACCTGCGAGGAGCCAATGGATGCCTAGGAGGTGGAGCTTTGATGCTGACTGGCATAGAAACTGACCAATTACAACCTAATCTGGGTGAACTTCAAAGGCAGAACCTAAGGTGGGGGTTGAGGAGGGATTTTAAGGGCAATTGTGGGAACTTCTTTCCAAATCCCGAGTGGTTCAGGGTTCCCGGGTCAGAGTTCGGGTTCTGAAGGAGGCCACAGACAAACGAAATGAGAGACTAGAAAACATTAATTTGGCGATATTGGGGGGCCAGGCGGGAGCCTTCCTCTAGTGGAAAGGACTGCCCATTTCTATGAAATTTTGATTTACACTGCCTGGCCCAATTGTTACCTCTATGACATCTAGGACACTGAGAGAATAGATCTCTCAGAGGCTGAGTGTTTACGCCTCTCCCTAGAGTGCTACCTCGTGTCCTTCTTAGAGGCCAAAACCTTCATAACACTTAAAATATAGTTATTAATTCTTATTTGATAAAGTTTTCCATGCAATTTCAAGTATAGTAGATAGGTTAAATTTAAAAAGATTTTCTTAAAGAAGAGAGAACAAATTTCTTGTATTACTCCAGGCCCAAGGAGCTTTCCAAGAATCATCTGTTAAATCCTTGAAATTTTAACATGGAAAAAACCATCAAATATATATATTCATATATAATTTAAAGATTATAATACTTTATAATTACCTTATATCTTTAAATTGTTTTTCATATTAAAATTTTCAGTTGGGAATCACAGAATTAATCCTTTTTTATTAGACCAATAAACAATATATTTTGAATTCCTAATTATTAGAGACATTTTATTTTATTTTCTCCCAATTTAATTTGCATTTAGCTGAAAACCTTGATTAATAACACAAAATCTTCTCCTTTTGGTTCCTTTACGCCATTTTTCTTAAAAAAATAGAGACCAGTTCTGGGTTTTTCTTTTTCTGCAGCTTTTACGAAGAGATTCCAGCTTAAAACCCTGTCTAATATGTCCAAAAAGGTGAACAATTGCGCGCATTTCTTTTTAAGCCGGGCTTCTCTCCTCACGAGTACAGAAATTCCAGATACATCTCTAAATTTTTAAAACTTTTTCATGGCAAGAAAGGAGACTTTAGATTAGTATACTGGGAGAGTGGGCTTTCATATTGGATTGCCACGTGTCTCTCCCTTCCCCCACATCCTGCTTACTTCAGGGGAAAGCATCAGTAACAGATCTGGCTGAATTTCTTTTCATGCTTAAAAGATAAAGACAGACCTTAAATTTTTTCTTTCTTTCTCGCTTTCTGAAGTTAATAACTAGCACCTAATTTGGCCAAGATTAACATTTCCCTGCGAGTTCTTGTATAATTTTTAAACGAAACCGTAAGTAATCTCATTGCAGGAGAGTAGAGAGCCTTGCCCTCTCCTGCCACCTTTGAATTTCTCCACACCAGAGGCGGTTTCAGCAGTGGAGTTTCACTTATTACAGATTTCAGATTCCAAATGCAAACTAAGATTTTAATTTGAACAAGAAACCACATTATTTAAGCTTGCAAACCAAAAGTCTATAATAAAGTTTATTTTATATTTATAACCGAATTCTTCCCCATTAGCCTGGCTGCAAAAGACGTTCCCACCCTACTTACAGATCTCAACTCTGTAGTCAGTCCGTGGGCTTTGCGTACTTTGAATTCCCCTCACCTTTTCCTAGGTGAATTTTCCCTCACCATTTTCCTTGGTGAATTTTCCTTCCTTCCCTCTTCAGCGAAAATTACCTTCTCCTCTAGACGTCCCTAGGTCAGGCGCCAGATGTGGGAACCTCTTTCCACGTCCGGAGTGGTTCAGGGTTCCCGGGTCAGGGTTCGGGTTCTGAAGGAGGCCGCACCCAAACGAAATGAGAGACTAGAAAAAATTAATTTGGCGATATTGGGGGCCCAGGCGGGAGCCTTCCTCTAGTGGAAAGGACTGCCACCTTCCTTTGGCCTTGCCATCCCTTTTATTTAGGTTTGGGATACACCCTTTGCCCTGAAGCAGGCAATTCCAGTAACAAGTAAATTATCTTATCAGTCAGGATTGACAGGATTATTTGATGGGGAAGTTCATTGTCTCAATTAGATAGGGAGTGGCTGGTTTTGACCTTTCAGAGCTTCAAGGTTGACCAGCTTTCTAGCCTCCTGTTTACATCCATTTAGTGAGAACAATGTTTGGTTTCTGACAGGCAATAGCTGTTTGGTGTAAGGTGTAAGAAAGCAGTTAAATTGTTTAATGACTGCTTTGACGATATAGTGCATATGGCTGGCTATCAGTCCAGATATTGGGATTATGTATTTTTGTCTGCCAAGAGCATATCCTTCTGCTGAAAAAAGGCTTCCACTCCCCCCCCACATTTGATCAATCCTATACTATGTAATCTATGTTACTAAAAAAATAATATGCTAATTAGACTGGGTCATTGACTGGCCATCTTTTGGACATCTGACTTCTTTCTGGACAAAGCAATGATGGTGGGGGTCAAGGCAGAGGCATTTAAGGGCTATCAGGCCATCAGGGGAGGGCAGTTGGGGGCAAAATCTGGCCAGCAGAGGAGAGCCATAGGGGGCAAGATCAGGCCAGCAGAGAAGGGCATTTGGGAGCAAGATCAGGTCTGCAGGGGAGGGCAGTTGGGGGAGAGATCAAGCCAGCAGGGGAGGGCAGTTGAGGGCGACCAAGCTGGCAGGGGTGGGCAGTTGGGGGTGAGATCAGGCCTGCAGAGGAGAGCAGTTAGGGGCAAGATCAGGCCAGCAGGCAGAGGGGTTAGGAGCAATCAGGCAGGCAGGTAGAGGCAATTAGGGATTATCAGGCAGGCAGGAAGGTAAATAGTTAGAAACCACTGGTCCCTAATTGGAGAGGGTGTAGGCTGGGCTGAGGGAACCACACTCCATGTATGAGTTTTGTGCACCGGGGTAATAGTGTCAACAATAAAAGTAAAGTTAAAATGAAAGAACTGGCAGTGCTTTTTTTTCTAACCTTGGGAAAATAAATATACATAAGCAAATCCATATACAAACCCAAGGACTAGATTATCCTATATAATAAAAACCTAATATACTAAGTGTCCGGTAGACTGGTCAGCCATTCAACCAATCAAAGCATAATATGCTAATAATATGCTAAGGCTGCTCAACTGCTCACTATGATGTGCACTGACCACCAGGGGTCAGATGCTCCAACCAGTATATTAGCTTGCTGCTGGGGTCTGGCCAATTGGGACTGAAGAAGATGGGCCAGACATGCCCTGTAGCCCTCCTCCTGTAGTACCACCCTGGCTGGCCAACCTCCTGCGTCTCTCCCCAGCCTTAATCGTGCACCAGTGAGGTCCATTGGCCTGACCTGTGCCCTCTTATAATCCAGGACTTCTTGGGGGATGACTGAGAGACAGTTTTGGCCTGATTCTGCAGGCTAGGCCAAAGGACCCCACTGGTGCATGAATTTGTGCACCAGGCCTCTAATATAAACTATAATAAATTGATACACAAATTTTAGCAATGCCAAGGGTGAATGTGGAAGATATCATTCCACAACTACAACTTAAATACCAGTGTTTATTTAGCTATACCTCCAAATAGAAATGTATTAAGGAATGAAATATGATTTCCCATTCAAAAACAGCAGAAACATTGACCAATAAATCAGTAACTCTATTTTTGTCAACTGTTAAATATTTGTTCTTCACCCTAGCTGGTTTGGCTCAATGGATAGAGTGTTGGCCTGCAGATTGAAGGGTCCCAAGTTTGATTCTGGCCTAGGGCACATGCCTGGGTTGCGAGATTGATCCCCAGTAGGGGGAGTGCAGGAGCAGCCAATCAATGATTCACTCTCATCATTGATGTTTCTATCCCTTTCCCCCTCTTTCTTCCTCTCCAAAATCAATAAAGTTTATTTAAAAAAAAATATTTGTTCTTCAATGTGCCTACTAACTCCATTGTATAATCATCAATCATTGCCTGACATTTCATTTCCGTTCAAGAGAAATATAAATGGAAAATTGCATATGTAGCACCACAAATGTTTAGCTTTTGATGCTTGCTTATCTTCATCACTTGAGTCTGAATACAACCGAAATAATTTTTCTTGCCCTGGAATACTTGCTAAATAAAAATAACAATGTTCAAACCCTTTAGAAAGAATAAAAACTCTCTATAGAAATCCATCTAATTTTTTGCTTCATTGGTTTAAGCAATGTACCTCTTTATGTTGAGAATTCAGTTAAGTATATGATTAATCTGTAAAGGTACAGAGCAGATATTTTTATTGTTAGAAACTAGCCTTAAGAACTGTAAAATTTAGTAAGCAATGTCTTTTAATTACATCTAAATTATACAGATGACATCACCTGAATTACAACTATACAATAATTTCATATTTTTCTATCATACAATCACAAATGTTTTGGACACTTATTGCCTAAGCCCCATAATTAAACCTAATTTATTTTTACAATTTGTACAGCAAAGTACACATAGATATTTATATAAATCATTATGACTTTGAAGAAGGAAAATAAGATTACTTTTGATATTTACGTATCAAGTAAAAGTGAAATTTTAGTGATTAAAGATTCTGTGTTATTTTCAAAATTTCAATATTCAAAGCAAACTTTAAAATTTTCCTGACTAATGAAGACTTGGAAGGCTATATAATGTTCTGTATTATTTTAAATAATTATGATTAATCATATGTCAGCAAAGAGGTTTAACAATGACAATGGTTTCATAAAAACATTTAAAAATTCTATTTTCCTAATACAAGTATAGGATCCTTCATTAGCTTCAATTTCATACAACTCAAGAGCAAAATCTTTTATCAGCCTAAATTATACACAGTTTCCACAGTTTTTCATTAAGCTCAGAACATAAAATCATTTTATATTAAATGGATTGAAAAAAAACAACACATGTCTATAATCTACAGAATAGTTTAACATGGCACAATTTGTATAATTACAAGTTACCTGAATAGAGACAGAACATGCAACTAATCATTAACTTTTAGCCAGAGGGAACTTTGCACACAAATCTTAAGATACTCTCAGTTTTGCCCTTCTTTCTGTCTTCTCTCAAATAGGGGAAAGGTAACTCTCTCTTCTTGAAGAACTTGTTTTGACATTCACAGTTAATTCATACTTTTCACAGTTAAAGTTAACTTGGCTTAAATTATATCCTGGGTCAAAGAAGGTGACCAAATCTGGCCATTGGAACTGCTAAATTTGCTCTTTGGGTTTCTCTGATGTTAATACAGCCACATTTTCAACTGTATGTAAATCATGCATAAAACACATTGTGAAAGTACTGTATACATAATGTTCCAAGGAATCTTTACCTAGTCTGAGACTAGATAACTCAGTAAAGTTATGAACAATAATAAAGAAGCCAAGGTCATATTCTGAATCCCTTGAGAGCCAGTTAGTTTCATTTTGTTGCCTACATTACACGCATTACTCTGCCAGTCATTCTGTAAATGCATGCTTTCTGTCACTAAAGTATTTCCTAACAGTGATGGTGAATCTGATGGGTCAGTGTTGCCTTCTTTATTTTTGAAGTAATAACCTTTGGAGAAATAAAGAGCTATTGTTTTGTTTGTTTGTTTCTAGATATATTTTTATTGATTCCAGAGAGGAAGGGAGAGGGAGAGAAACATCAATGATGAGAGATACTCATTGATTGGCTTCCTCTTGCACACCCCCCACTAAGGATTGAGCCCCCAACCTAGGCATTTGCCCTGACCAGAATCCAACTGTGACCTTCTGGTTCATAGGTCGATGCCCAACCATTGAGCTACACTGGCCAAGTAAAACCACGATGGCAGCATAGGTGAACACCTAAGCTGCTGCCTTGCACAACAATTTCAAAACTACAGCAAAAAGACAGAATGGACACCATCCAGAACCACAGGAAGATGGCTGAGAGAAAATTCTACAACTAGAAGTAAAGAAAAGGATTCACAAAAACTCAGAGGAGCTGTAAAAGCTGAGGTACGGAGACACAATTGTGGAGAGGACGGGCAGAAGAGGGTCTAGCTGGTTTCCTCTAGCTGGAAGGAGATGGAAAATCCCAACTGCACTGAACCACAGCCCCAGGCGAGACTCATAGGGGGAGTTTGGACAGTTGGGAAAAGTAGGGAGTGCACAGAAACTTAGGGGAGTAGACAGAAATCTGAGGAATCATGAAATGGCATGTGAAAGTGCACACACAGAGCGTTGACTACCGATTGTGCCTGGCTTTTTTTAGCGGGAGGAAAACAGAACCTTACAATAGCACTAAAATCCAGGTCCAATTTCACAGAACCCCAGTTTTGGGCAAGACCCTGGGGACCCAGACTCATATGGGTCCCAGAGCACACAGAAACTCAGGGGAATTGAAAAGCAGAGTTCTGAGAAGTCCCTCTCCCGAAAGGTCTGGAGGCAAGGCTGCATGTGCAGACACAGCTAATCCTCACAACCAACTGGCTTGGAGGTCAATCCCCCTGCAGTGATACTAACAACAATCAAGAATTAACTACAACAAGACTGTGTACAGAGTTCACAAAGGGGTGCACCAAGGTAACTGGGGAAGCAGAGCTACTGGGCCACATAGGACAGGTATCACACAAAGCTACTCTGCCAACTCAGGGAAGCATTAAAATATGCAGTGACTAAAGAACAGATCACAAACAAAAGAAATGGAGGAAAACAAACCACTAAATATAGAGTTCAAAACCACGGTTATAAGATTTTTTAAGAATTTCCTAAAAAATATGGATAAATTTAGTGGGACCCAAGAGGAGAAAAAAACAACTACAAATTAAACATACACTGACTGAAATAAAAATATTATACAGAAACCTAACAGCAAACTAGAGGATCACAAGAATCAAGTCAAAGATTTGAAATACAAAGTAAAAAACACTCTACTGGAAAAGAAAAAAGAAAAAATAATTAAAAAATGTGAAGATTGTATAAAGAGTCTTTGGGGCAACATCAAGTGTACCAACATCAGGATTGTGGGAATGCCAGAAGAAGAGAGAGAGCAAGATACTGAAAACCTATTTGAAGAAATAATGACTGAAAACTTCCCCCACCTGGTGAAAGAAATAAACTTACCAAGTCCAGGAAGCATATAGAACCCCAAACAAAAGGAATCCAAAGAGGACCACACCAAGACACATCACAATTAAAATACCAAGAGTAAAAGACAAAGAGCGAATATTAAAAGAAGCAAGAGAAAAACAGTTAGTTACCTACAAGGGAGTACCCATACAACTGTCAGCTAATTTCTCAACAGAAACTATGCAGGCCAGATTGGAGTGGCAAGAAATATTCAAAGTGATAAATAGCAAGAACCTACAACCAAGATTACTCTACCCAGAAAAGCTATCATTCAGAATTGATGGGCAGATAAAGAGCTTCAAAGATAAGAAAAAGCTAAAGGAGTTCATCAATACCAAACCAGTATTATATTAAATGCTGGAAGGTATTCTTTAAGAAGAGGAAAAAAAAAACGGTAAAGGTAAAAATTATGAACAGCAAATACATATCTATCAACAAGTGAATCTAAAAATCAAGTGAATTGAAAATCTGATGAACAGAATAAACTGGTGAATATAATAGAATTAGGGGCATAAAAGGGATTGGACTGATAATTCTCAGAAGAGGTGATGGGGGTGCAGGGAGAGACTGGACAAAAATCATTCACCTATGGATGAGGACAATGTGGGGGGAGGTAAGGGCAGAGGGTAGGGTGGAAACTGGGTGGAGGGGAGATATGGGGGGAAAAAAGAGGAACAATTGTAATAATCTGAACAATAAAGATTTATTAAAATTAAAAAGAGCAATTGTTTATTGGGTGCGTCTCATATTCTAGGTAGGTATTTTACCAACCAATTTATAAATATAAACATTTTCTAAACCATATAAGATAAACACATATGTAATTTAAGTATGAAAATAGTAAAGTTCAGAGTTTTGGTTGCTTATATGAAGTTTTATAGCTAATAAACACTGGGTTCTGGATTTCATTTCTAGTTTGTCTGTATCTAAGGTCCTTTTTCCTCTCCATTGAACAGCGGTCCAACCTTTCTATGGTTGGTGGGTGTTGGAAATTTGATATTTCCTGTGAAAGATGCCTTTATTTGGACCTATGCATTAAGCAAGAGTCTATTATAAATTGTGTTTCCCACCAATTTTAATAGGCTGCATTTCTAAATGTATATAATGGTTATAATAATAAAATAAACAATCTCTGGACATTCCCTATAATTTAACCAAGTAAAGCAAGTACCTATACAAAATAAGATCTGGCATTTTTCTGTCTCTTCTATTAAAAACATTAGTTCAAAAAATAAAATAAAAGCATCAGGAAATTTTGTGCAGTTCAAAATTAAACATACGCTAAGATTGTAATACATTCAACAAGCTGTACTATGAATAGCACAATTATGTAGTACATCAGACAATCAAAAACAGACATCTTTACTGAGAACACTTCAAATACCTTTGTCCTAACATAGCAACATATTTAATAGCTAGTAAGTGTTCAATCCATTTATTTAAGGTAAAGTTACCTGAAGTAATATAGGTGATTGATCAATTAAATATAACTTTATTTTGTACTCTACGGAGACCTCTTAAAGGACTTTCTTTTTCAAAAAAAAAGATGAAGGATGCCTGGCTGACATGGCTCAGTGGTTGAGCATGAACCTATGACCTCGGGAGTAGAAGTTCCATTCGGGTCAGAGAACATGCCTGGGTTACAGATTCAATCCTCAGTGGGGGGCATGCAAGAGGCAACCCGACTGATCAATGATTCTCTCCCAAAATTGATGTTTCTGTCTCCCTCTCCTGTTTCCTTCCTCTGAAATCAATAAAAAAATATATTTTTTAAAAGGTGAAGGAATAAAATTTCAATAAGGTTGCTTGGTTTATCAACTACTTTTATATAACACAAATATAAACATTAAGACTCAATTTCATCCAAACAAATTATTAACTTTATGAAGTAAACATGTTATTAATAATAAGAATGCTAAATTTTAAAAGGCCTTACATATAATTAAATTTTTTACTTAGTATTATTATAAAAACTAAAGTTAAAAAAGAATTGCAAAGATATATCTGAGTTTGCTATGTAACATTATACTATCAAGAAAGTAACTTGACAACATACGATATATAAAAGATAAGTATTTTAAATGTATATTTTGTATTTCTTTTGTATGATTTTGCAAAACTTACAATATTAAATCCTTAAAAAATTACTACCTAAGTGATTGAAACTGTGGTCTGTTAACTTTATAGAGCCTGTTAGAAAAGTTTAAAGAGCTATAATTACATATTTGTTTTTTCACATGTAGAATTAACTTTTCTTCACATAAGTTATTTTTCCTACTAAATTATTATATCTGAAGTATTTGTTTTTATCAAATCTACCAAAAATTCAAATTTTCCTAATTGAAGGTTAGTGTTTGCTGAAGTAGGAAAAAATAACAAATACTAAGTGATTGTAATATGCTAATTTTTCACACCATGTAATCACAGTAAAACTTCAACAATTTTGCTCTTTTTGTTTATAAGACATATCTGAGTTAAACTACAGAAAACCAGTTTACCTGAGTTAAATCACTGAGTTCTGCGGGGTATGAGATAAATGCAGACTGTGATATTTGATAGATAAACCTTTGAGAAAGGAAAAGGCAACTGTACCAGGAGCCCTCGGGGAAAGACGAGCTGAAGGTGACTAACCTTTGCCAAGGTTACAAACTCTCAAGAGTAATTCCAAAGGTATGCTAATGTGAGCTTTTATTTTTTAATTTCCGTTTCCAAAATTCTTCAATAATGTAGGTACAGGACAGAGAGGAAATAAAATCTCAGGGGGAGACCATGATGAAGAGTAAGTGTGCTCTTGGAACAGGTTTTTAATTCTGAGTTTCAAGCAAGACAATACGTTCTTGGCAATGAATTTGTTTGTAGTATTATTCCCAAAGTATACACAGCATTTTCGCATTTCCCTTGTGAGATTTTAATGTTTTTTTTGCATTATGACTAAGGAGTGAAAAGTGAGGTTATATGGAAAGCCCAAATGTTTCATTTGAATTAAAAGTGCAAGAAATTCCCCAGGGCAGAAAGCTCAGACATATACTTTGGGTAAGGAGAGGCAGTAAACTAGTCAGAAGGCACAAAAATTAGATTCCTCACAAATACCATGAGAACTTTCTCATGGATTCCTTTACTCATCTGGATAAAAAGTATCCCTATATACTTTTTCTGGGGAAAAAAGTACCATCATTTTAACATTCATTTAGCAAAACTGACTGTGAACCTATTACAGTCTGAATTCTAGAATTATAATGGAGCTAAAAGTCAGTACCCACAGGAGAAAAATATCCAAATGTATTCCCTGAAAAATATCCAAATGTATTCCCTGATTTAAGTATCCTTCAGAATTATAACGTAAAAAGAACATTTTAACTTGATAAGCATAAAAGGAAAAATAAAAGTCTTTAACTTTGTCTTCATGGAATAATTTCTTTAAGACCACAGAGAAATATAATAGGAGCAAGATGGTCCTAAACACAAGTATACAAATAAACTATCATTTCAATAGATTCTCCTCCTCGCCCCCAACCTTTTTGCTGCTGACAGTGGCTCATTACTAATAGAACAGAATTATTAGAAATGATTTGAGCACATAAAACATTTAAGACCTTTCTTTTCTTTAACTGTTATCCAGTCCATAGAAGATATTACTGTTATCAAGGTAATTAGCTAGTTATTAATATTAAAGTAATACAATAGGAACAAAGTGAAGACCAAACATTATAAGCATGGCCATCTGGGCAGCTTCACCAGAAAGCTGCAAATTTATGCTCTGCAGGGCACCACTAGTCCATTCCTTGCAAATCACTAGGAAAAGGAGAGTGGTCACATACAGTATGTGCAGTAAAGTGCAATGTAGGGAAAATACATGCCTGTCAGTTTAATCTGGAAATAAAGACCATTGGCTAAGAGTATGGAACCCAATGCAGGCCTGCAAAACATAAGGGAAAACATAATCTCCAGACAAAGGAATTATCTGTTTCTTGCTCTCTAGCTTTGTTCATGGCAAGAGGCCCACTTTCACCAGCAACAGGTGGGGACACAGAGAGCACCCCACTGATAACATTACCATGTACAGGAAGCATAAAGAAAGTGCTTTAAATATGTCCTCTAATCCAGAACCTGTGACTTCACTTAGTTCCCCGATGTCACACTCAGCATGCACTCTGGTCTCAGGACTTTCTATTAAATAAATGCACCAGCATTTGGCCAGTGACTCAGATCAAAGTCTCAGAGCTGAGCAACATTGTCTCTCCCTCTCTACCATCAAATTAAAGTTGTCAATTCTAGTAGATTCTACTTCCACATAGGCTGCTAGTTCATTATTAACAAAAGAGAAGGGAGCAAAACTGATTGAGACTGATCAAGTCCAGAAGCCACAGCTTCGGAGACCCCCCAGGGACAGCCACATCTTCCACCAAAGGGACATTAATCTCCAAGCAGGCAGGGAAGACCAGCTTTCCAATCTCCCAGGGGGTACAACTGGCCCATTAGCCAGGACTACAAGGGTGAGGGGGTTGGAGGAAAGGAGTAAAGAGTCAGGGAGAAGTTCTAACATGTGCATGCACAGAAGAATCCAGATGAAGAGGCAAAACGATGAGGCATGCAAAGTAGAAGCCAAAAGAGGAGGTGCCTAGCCTGGGAAAATCTGGGGAGAAGATCAGATAGGGTAAGGGCAGGAAACCCTGGAAGATCCTGGAAAGTGATTGGATAGATTGAAAGAAAGTTTACTCCTCTCCAAACCTAAGTAACTATAAACAGAGCTTAACAAAGATCAGAGGCTTTTGTACCCACTCCCTTTAGCAGCTGCAGGGGACCAAAGTACAGGGCAGATCACACGGGGGGACAGGAACAAACTGTGCTGGACCGGTGGAGCCCCAGGTCCTGGGGCTTTGATCCTGGCTCTTTTTCTGGGCTTGGTGGAGACAACAGCAAGTCTACACACCCAGAACCTGGACTTCTTCTGCAGCAAGACAACACTGAGCCACCTGGCAGTGGATAAGACAGTGGGTACCTGGGAACAGTCTTTTGTTTTCACTCCAATAGATCTTGCCGCTGTACCTCAAATTCTCCTACTTATGTAGCCTTGGAATGCATTCCCTGCAATGCTGTGGAAAACCCTATTTCTTTGGGCAACAAATCTATTTCCTTTTCCTTTTCCCTTTTCCTACAGGCATCACTTAATTTCCATCAATTTGGTAGCTTTCCAATTGTTAACCCAGCCTCCAATCTCTCTACTTTAATAAAGCCTCAATATCTTTGATTAAATTGCACAGTTAATACAAGCTCAGACCATTACATACTTCTAGTTAAAACAGATCAATAACTCTTCACCTTGCCCTTTCCAACACCCAAACACCACAAACATCTGAGTGTGCATTGCACACACACACACACACACACACCCCAAGGGATATCTAATAAAATATGATCAAGCCTATAGTTCTATCTATTGTTAGAGGCAATAATACTAAGATAGGTGTTTTGATGAGCTTTGGCTTTTCATTGCCATTAGCAAACTAAAAGCCATTATTTCTCCTGATTTTAAAAACACTACAAAGGCATTAGACATTAAGAAAATTGAGTATAGGGAGTTTAAGACAAAACTGCATCCACTGGCCCATTCATATGTCACCAGGTAGTAGATCGTTCCACACTTTAAAATAACATTATATCTTCAGTAAAAGGAAATTAAAGCTTTAAATTTTTTGAATGAAATTTTATTTTAAATGAAAGCATAAAACTTTCAAATGCTGATACCATGGGCTATAAATTAGAAAAGTAGAATGGCTATTGTCAAAAGACTAGAGGTAACAAATGGTGGCGAGGATGTGAGGAAAGGGGAACCCTGGTGGCACTATTGATGGGAATGCAAATTGGTGCAGCCAGTATGGAACATGGCATGGAGATCCCTCAAAAAATTAAAAACAGAACTATTGTGTGATCCACCAATCCCACTTCTGGGTATACAAGTAAAGATAAAATCACTATCGTAAAGAGATACCCGCACTCCCATGTTCATCACAGCATTATTTGCAATGGACAAGATATGGAAACAACCTAAGTGTCCATAGATGGATAAATGTACATCCATAACAGAAGATAAAGACATATGTATTATATGTAAATAATTCAGACATAAAAAATAGGAATTCTGCCTTTTGAGACAATATGGATAGACCTTGAGGATATTATACTAAGTGAAATGAGTCAGACAGGAAAAAGTCATACATACGTATGGAATCTATAAACAGATAGTAGAATGGTGGTAGCCAAAAACTGAAGGGTGGGGAAAGAAATGGGATGTGCTAACTTCCAATTATAAGATGAATAAATTATAAGATGAATAAGGGATTTGTGTGTGCATACAGCATGGTGCCTGTAGTTAACACTGAACTGTCTACTTCAAAGTTGCTAGGAGAGTAGAGCTTTGATGTTCTCACCATAACAACAAAATGGCAATTATGTAAGATGATGGACATGTTAATTGACTTTATCATGATAAACATTTTACAATGTGCACTTGTTTCAAGTCTTCTCAGTGTACACCTTAAACTTACACAGTGCCATGTGTCAACTATACCTCAACAAAGCTGGGGAAAATAAAGTAATCTAAAATCATATGGCAAAGGCAGTTTATAGGAGTCAGAGCCACACCCTAGAACTTGATAAAAGTCCTATGGTTACTTTTTATTTATTTATTTATTTCTGCTTTCCTGTGTAAATAGACTTCCTTGGCATCCTCCTCAGCAGAAGACAGAGCCTATGAATCTTTTTTTGCCTTTCTCTGGCCTTTGGACAGAGCCCTGGCTCCTCACGAATCTTGATCCATGGAGAACAGGCTATTCCTACGATGGTGAAACCATAACTCCTGGCTATCCTTCTTCACCTTATTCTGAAGGATTAAAAAGGAAGCATTTGATCTAGTGTGAGAAAGCTTGTGCGCAAACTGCATTCTTCTTACCTTGAACAAATTCCCTAACCTCTAGTTCAAACCTGCACTCTTCTTACCTGAACAAATTCCCAGGCGTCTCGCCTGCGGACTTCATATTTCCTAATGGAGACACTTGTGTAAAATAACACTTCAGTCTGTTGCATGTCTGATTGATGACTTTGGAAGAAAAATCTAAGCGAGCTTAGTACCAACATCATATATGCCCCCCTACAAAGGAGAGTCTATACTTTTGTCAGGGCTGATTCTGCTCATACAAAAGGAAAGCCTAAGTTTTGGAGATAAGTTCAAATTAGAAACTCCATTAGTAGTTGAATCTATTTCCCCCTCTATGTTCATGAATCAATTTAACCAATATTTAGTGAGTAGCTATCACACAAAAGTTATTATGTTTTGAATAGTAGAGACGCCATGAAAATAAGACAGGTTCTTTTTCCTCATATAGTCACTCTTCCATGATGGAAGGTAGATTCATACACAGTTAACAAGCCAGAATTATTAAAGTAAAAAAAGAGATAGAAAGTATTAGTAGAGTTCTCATATACTGTAATCCATTTTACAAGTTAACTTCACCTCAACTATTCACATATTCTACAGGTAAGAAAAAAAATCCTAACACCTATTCAAGGCATCTTCCATCTACACTAATAAGAGGGTAATACGCTAATTAGAGCAGGTATACTGGACATCTTCTGGACATCTGACTTCTTTCCAGACAAAGCCACAGTGGTAGGGGCCAAGGCACAGGTGGTTATGGGTGATCAGGCCAGCAGAGGAGCAAGCAGTTAGGGTCATAAAAAGGCCAGTGTGAGGAAGCAAACAGTTAAGGGCACTCATCAGGCCAGCGCAGGGGAGCAAGCAGTTAGGAGGCGATCAGGCTGGCAGGGGAGAAAAGTTAGGGGGCAATCAGGTTGGCAAGGGATGGCAGTTGGGGGGCAATTGGGCCAAAAGGGAGAGAAGTTAGTGAGCAATAGGGTTGGCAGGGGTGGGCAGTTGGGGGATGATCAGGCTGGCAGGGGAGCAGTTAGGGGTTGATCAGGCCATCAGGCAAAGGTGGTTAGGGGACGATCAGGCAAGCAAGCAGGCGAGCAGTTAGAAGCTAGCTATCCCTGATTGCAAAAGGGATGTCCTCTAAGGGGTCCTGGATTGTGGAGGGTAAAGACCAGGCTGAGAAACTCCCCCTGCCCCCGTGCATGAATTTTGTGCACTAGGCCTCTAGTAACATCATAAAGCTGTTCAGCATAGTTAGGACATGTTGATCAGGATAATATCATAGAAAAGCTTCCTTGTATCTGAGACAAATATACATATTAACCAGATTTTCCAAGGACACATTAGCAAATGTGACTGATTTACTCATAACAGGAAGTCTCAAGTCATTCTTTCTGGACCATAACATGAATGGAGAAAACGAAATATAATTTTAAAATGTCCTAGGTTTCATCCTCTGCCAAAAGTGTATATATCTGACCCATTCAGACTACAGAAAAAGCCTAATCATTTGATAATCAGCATTGACATCTACCCACAAAATCCACAATCTATGTAAAATAAATTACAAAGATCTCAACACAATTAAGTATGCCCTAAAGAAAGCTCTCTTAATTTTCTGTGATTTTTATTGATATCCAGGCAAATGACATACTAATTAGTAAAGTGTGGGAGGAATGGGATTATAAAATAAAAGTTGAAGGAACTAAAGGAACTGATTAAAGGGCAACACTTAAGATGCCATCCATATGCATTTGAGGAAAAACAAATTTCATTTAACCAAAAGCACACAATGAGATTATTTGTGCCTGTTTTTTAACCATATACTCAACAAGTCTATGATTGAAGTTGATACTCAGGATATATAGTCTGCATTCTCAACTCATAAGGAACAGGCAGGAACAAATCAATTCCCATAGGGATCAAATGATGTATTATGAGAAACCTCAACAACCAAACACTTTAATTTTCAAAGAAGCAAACAGCCCCAAGATTGACCTAATATCACCTGGCATCAACCGCTTTACTCTCAAATTTGCTGGGCTGTTTTAGTTTTCTATTGCTATTATAAATAACTACCACAAAGTTAGTGGCTTAAAACAACACCAATTTATTATTTTATAGTTCTGTAAGTCAAAAGTCTCACTGGGCTAAAACCAAGGTATCAGTGAAAGACTTGGAGGAGAATCAGTTTTTCCTGCCTTTTCCAGCTTCTGAAAGTCACCCACATTCCTTGGCTTGTGACTGGTTTCATCCATTTTCAAACCATCAGGGTTAGGCTCAATCCTTTTCATGCCCTCACTTCTCTTTCATTTATCAAGTCCCTGGTGATTACACTTGGTCCCATACAAATAATCAAAGATAATTTTAAGGTTATTTCCTTAGATTTCACTCATAATTTTATTGCACTTGTTTAGAAATTTTAGGGTATAGAACTTATTAAGAGTGCAATGTCATTTAAAGGGCACTTGTAATGTTGCCTGATTTGACCAAAGAACCGTAATATTGTAGTCTTAAATGGATGGAACTTGGACTGGCAGTCAATCTTCTTATTGTGTAAGAACTAGACTGTAATAAGACTGTACACAGAACGGTCTCATTTAGTGAATAGCATATGAAAACATGTCAATCCACATGCCAAGAACTTCCTGATAGTAATAATTAATTTGAATTTAAAACCAATTTTAAAATAATATTTTACAAAATTGCTGGTATTATTTATATAATGTAATTTTATACAGTTAAATTAACATGTTCAAGGTTATAACATCTTACTACAATTAATTTTATTTCTTGCTTTAGTGACTACCACTTAAATATATAATTCTGAACTCATTTACAGAGATGAGGATATATTGGTATTATTTGCTACAATCTAAGTTTGCCTGTGTAATTACATTCTTTACCTCTTGTCTAAGAAACAACCTCATATTTTATTAATGTGAGATAAAAATGTCACTAATATTTGAGAATGAAGAGATAAAAAAAGAATTTTTTTTTCTTTTCTTTTTACCATAACTATAAACTTATTTTAAACTAGAGGCCTGGTACACAAAATTCGTGCATGGGTAGGGTCCCTAGGCCTGGCTGGTAATCAGGGGCAATCTACAGGGCAACCTGAGGGGTGATCAAGGGGCACCAGCTGGCACTCACCTTGGCTGGCCTGGCACTACCCACTTGCCAGCTACGCCACCCGCCACCACCTCTACTGGTCAGGGCCTGCAGGCTGGAGGCTGCTCTTGCTTTGAGCATCTGCCCCTTGGTGGTTAGTGCACACCATAATGACTGGTCGTTTTGCCAGTTATTTTGCAGTTCAGTTGATTTGCATATTAAGCTTTTATTATATAGGATATATGAGTTTATACAGGCTGGCATGGCTCAGTGGTTGAGCATTGCCCTATGAACCAAGAAGTCAAAATTAGATTCCCAGTCAGGGCACATGCCTGGGTTGTGGGCTCAATGGCCACTGGAGGCATGCAAAAGGCAGCCGATTGCTGATTCTCCCATCATTGATCTCTCTCTCTCTCTTTTCCTCTCTAAAATCAATAAAAAGATATATTTTTTAAAATATGAGGTTAGAAATTCCCCGATTTTACTCTAGAATATTAGAAGATCAGACTTAATTTTCATTTAAAATCATTTTATTTGATTTTAATTTATGGTATTTTGCTATGCAAAAATAGGGCAACAAAATTTTCTCATTTGCTTTCATGTGTACCTTTTCTTAAACAAAAACAAAAAAGACTTAAAAGGTATGTATTTCTTGCCTAGCCTGTGTTGTTCAGTGGTTGAGCATCAACCTATGAACCAGGAGGTCATGGTTCAATTCCCTGTTAGGGCAGGGCCTGGGTTGCCTGCTTGATCCCCAGTAGGAAGCATGCAGGAGACAGCTAATGGATGATTCTCTTTCATCATTGATGTTTCTATCTTCTCTCCCTCTCCTTTCCTCTCTCTCTGGAATCAATAAAAGCATGAAAGAAAAGAAAGAAAGAAAGAAAAAAAGAAAGAAAGAAAGAAAGAAAGAAAGAAAGAAAGAAAGAAAGGAAGGAAGGAAGGAAGGAAGGAAGGAAGGAAGGAAGGAAGGAAGGAAGGAAGGAAGGAGGTGCTTGAGCTGGTCCCTGGCAGGCGGAGGGCATGAGTGGCACTGGGACTCCAGCCCTGTGGGGGTCCATGGGTCGTGAGGCTGTGGCATGTCAGGGGCTGGGGAAAGGGGCAGGGGAGTGGAGCAGGGAGATAGATAAACTATCATCTCAGGATGTCTCTTTCTCGCTGCCAATATCTTCGCCATCACCAGCATCACCAACCCCGACTGGATCAACATTGGGGAGGGCATGGGGACACTCAGTGTGGACCCTGTGCAACAGTGTCAAACAATCCATGGCTTAGACCTGACGTGCATAATCCTTGGCTTTCCCTGGAGTGGGTCACCACGCTGTTTTGTATCATCATGGGAATCATTTCATTGACTATCACATGTGGTTTGCTGGTGGCTTCCCACTGGTGAAGAGAAGCTACAAAATATGCTGCTGGTTGGATAGCGTACCCTATAATGATCCTTTTTGATATGGCCGCCCTAATATTTCCAATAGGATTTTATGTCAAAGAAGTCGAAGATCAACCTTATAAATTACCCAACAAAATAGTGGTTGGGTCATCATATGTGCTTTTGTCTTATCAATTTTCTTTGCAATAGTAGGACTTCTGTTTGCTGGCAAAGTTTGTTTACCAGGCTGATGAATGTCTAAACTGATTGACATTGTTATTATTTTTTATTTTATTGTTTTGTTTTTGGCGAGTGGGGAGGACAAAGGCATCTGAGTAGTCCTCGCTTAGAAAGAGGCTTAGATGAAACTGATGATGAAAAGAAAAAGAAAAAAAAGCTTTGATTTGTTCTAACTGTGCACTTTAGATTTTTTTTTTTAGAGACCCTTTTCCATAACCAAATACAGACAATATTGACTAACCTCCTAAGCATAATTTCAGGCAGTCAGGTCTGCAATATGGTGGTCACCTAGTGAGGGAGAATGCTTTCTGCTGAAAAGCATGTGTCCCTTTGTGACTCTGTTGTTTCATTTTTAACATCTAATGATTCATTTGAGGGGGAAAAAACTCTAAGTATTAATGAATTGTGATGGACAAGAGGGATGCAAAAGAAGTTCCTGTGGGGCTGGCCTCACCTCCTAAAAAATTAGTGTTCACCCTTCCTTGTAGTACTAAGAGACTGTGGCACCAGAGGGGATTGCCATTGCATTACTGCACCAAGAAGCCAAGAGATCAAAACTTGTTTGCTGCTGAAACCGGTTTGGCTCAGTGGATAGAGCATCGGCCTTCGGACTGAAAGGTCCCAGGTTTGATTCCAGTCAAGGGCATGTATCTTGGTTGTGGGCACATCCCCAGTAGGAGGCATGCAGGAGGCGGCTGATCAATGTCTCTCTATTATCGATTTTTCTAACTATCCCTCTCCTTTCTTCTCTGTAAAAAAATCAATAAAATATACTTTAAAAAAAAACAACTTGTTTGCTAAAATGTATGTAAAAATTCTGAAATTCCCTCGTCTCTGTGTACCAAACAACAACAACAAAAATCAAACACTAAGGGACATGTTACTGGGGGTGGGTGGGGGAAATGTTCCTTTATCTATAATAATAAAAGCATAATATGCTAGTTAGACAAGACATCCTTCCAGATGTCCTTCCAGACGAAGCAGGGGCTGAGGGAAACCCGGGTCCCTGGTGCCTGTTGCATGTTGAAGGATGGAAGGAAACCGGGGTCCTGGTTGTCAGCAGGCAGCCGAGGGAAACCAGGTCCCGGGTGCCTGCTGGCAGCCGGAGGAAAGCCAGCTCCCTGGTGCTGGAGGGAAGCCCAGGCCTCCCTTACCAGAGGGAAGCTGGTAACAGCAGCCAGGGGAAGAAAGCCCTACTCTTGCACAAATTCCGTGCATCATGTCTTTAGTATTTATATAAATATATAATAGGTACATTTTGCTGGAGAAAAAAAAGCATGTGTTTGTGAACTGATATGTAAAAAAATGGGGGGGCTAATTTTACATTTACATAATCATATTTATTAAATAAATATTTTTAATGAAAGGTAGTTAAAAAGAAATAAAATGCTTTTTATTTATTTTGGCATGCCTTTTGAACTTGAGTAACCTTTGCCTTCTGCAAAAGTTAGTACATATGACTTTCTGAATCATACATTTTTAAATCATATATATATTTTACAAAGACTTTTAATTATTGAAAAAATAACAACCCGCTTTATAATTCCCTTAATATAAACCCAATACTAAAAAGCTTTGGTTGTATCTCTAGAAAAGTCCAAAAGCTAAGAGAAATTCCATGATCCATTATGTTGAAAATCAACACAAAGGGAAGCAAAAATACAGGCATCTCTCAGCCTCCAGAAAGCTGAGTTAATGTCCAATATCTCATCTAATTATCAGGTATAAAAAATATGATATTTTTAATTCTGTAGTTTAAATGGCCATACTTTTTAGAAAGAACCAGCAGCCATTTCAATATTGCTTTTTTAATATTCTGTGGTATATAAAGTTCTATATCTGGTACTGTATATAGTTATCTCATAATTATTCACTTGGGAACTTTAGTTGCAATTAAAATGCAATAGTCAGGGTTCATGATCTTTTCTAACAAGTTTTAATTAAGAAATAAATAAAACATGTTTTTAGAGTCTACAGGGAAGAATCCAAGATGGTGGCATAGGTGGACACCTAAACTGCTGCCTCGCACAACAATTTCAAAACTACAACTAAAAGACAGAATGGACACCGTCCAGAACCACAGGAAAGCTGGCTGAGTGGAAATTCTACAACTGGAAGGAAAAAGAAGGGTTCATGGAGACCCAGAGGAGCTGCAAAAAGCTAAGGTACAGAGACGCGCATGTGGAGAGAGTGGGTGCCCGATTGCCAGGCTGGCTTTCTCTGGCAGGAGGGAGTCAGAGACTCCCAACTGCACTGAACCCCTTAGCTTACGGCTCTGAACCCAGGTCTGGCTGAAACTCATATGGGGGGAGTTTGGGTTCTCCCCTGTAGACTCTAAAAACATGTTTTATTTATTTCTTAATTAAAACTTGTTAGAAAAGATCATGAACCCTGACTATTGCATTTTAATTGCAACTAAAGTTCCCAAATATTGACATATTTGACAACAAAATAGAAGAAAAAAAAAACCTAAGATAAGGAACTGTTTTTAGAGACCAAAATAAAGTTAAAAGGAATATTTAACACTATGGAAATCCACACTCAAATTTTCAGGAGAAACAGCAGATAATCCTACTCTCTTAGAAGAAAAAAAAATTTTTTTTCTTTAACTTAACAGCATCATCGAATGATGTTTTTAAATATTTAGTGTTCATTAGGGCTCAAGAAAAAGTTCCTTGAATGAAATATTCGTTAACACCTAATTCATAATTTCATAGTTTATAATAGCAGTTAGCATTAGCAATTAAGTCAAAAAAATAACTGAGAACCCATTTGGTATTTTTCTTTAAATCTCCTTCTTTTCTTTCCCCACAAACACAGAAGACATGTTTGTTTTGGAAACAAATGGTAAACACTACAAGAGAACTTAAAGTGAATAAATAATCAAGGCAAACATGTAAAATCACATCAGCCGATCAGTGGCTGACCGACTCAAGGTCGAAGCATGTGAAAGCATTATGGCAAACTGAAGAATTTATTTTGCTGTTAAATGACAGGCAGGAACACCATACCAACTCACACTCCTAGATATCCAAAAACAAGTTCATTGTTTTAAGTTTACACAACCACCGAAGGTGATCTTTGAAAGTCACAGGAGAGTCTCTAAAACTATTTACAACTACCGTATATAGCCATTTTCATGACCAACTTGAAGGAATTCTACTGCACTTCTTCGTAAGTACTATAATCTAAAATTTCTAAACGAGTGTAATAAAATTATGAGTGAAATATAAGGAAATGATTTACACCATCTTAAAATTAAAATAAATTGAGAAAACACTAAGTCAAATACTTTCGATTACAGAACTTTAGCAAAAATATTGAATGCACTAATTTACTTACATATCTTTATTATGAAGATATAAATTGTTTGCCCTTCTAAATGAGGGAGTCGGGATGAGAGAAAATCAATTGGTATTAAAAACAAATATAATTTCCTTAGCATCATATTGAAAATTAGCCATGAAGAGGGAAAACCAAAACACATTTTGAAAGCATATCTTAGTGCTCTTGTCTTGGTGATATGTCGCCATACTTAGTTTATTTTAGCTCTATGATGCAGGAAGAGGTAGCTGTGAGGGGGATTCATATGGGAAAATGTGAAGCAAGCCAAAAGATAGAAGCTTCTATTAGCACCATTTCCCCTGCAGCCAAATTGACATTTATGTTTTACTTGATGAAGCAAATTGTACACCAGAGTCTTTAGCAATGCTATTCTTATATAGGATTCGAGTGGACAAATAGGGTGTAGTGCTCTTAAGAATGTGCCTTGAAGATCTCTGACTAGAGGAAGTGTTCATAATTCCATAGATTATGATAGCAGTTAGCATTAGCAATTAAGTCAAAAAAATAACTGAGAACTCATCTGGTATTTTTCTTTAAATCTCCTTCTTTTCTTTCCCTACAAACCACAGAAGACAAGGGAGTGTCTTCTGTGTTTGTGGGGAATTGACCAAGGGCTCAAGCTACTGAGCTCTGAAACTCATTGCTGGACTTACAGAGTTCTCACTTACTATGGGCTGTACCCAGGCTATAGTTAAGCAAACAGGGACACTAAAGCAGGAGATCCCTAAGATATATGGAACTCTTCTGATGACTGATTTTGATGGGACTGCTGTGTAGCCTTGCTTGGCATATCCTGGATATTCATTAGTTATTTTTGGGAAAATAAACTATTGTTATTATTGAGTTGTCAAAACCCAGGTTGTCAAATATTGAATTCAGTGGGAAAGTTAGAATTTAGATTATTTTCAGCTTCCTAACGTAGTTTCATGCAGCTGAACTATGGCAAATGGGTTAGAAACCTACAGAGAGAGATTTTTGTCCCATGTAAATAGAACCTCTGATAGAGATAGCTACAGCTTAAATAGTCTGCTCCAATCCTCCCAATTACCCTTTGATAATGCTAGCCTTCTCCATTTTACAAAACTTCAAACTCTTAGCTTGGAGAAACCAAGTTCTCAGGGTTACAGAATTTTGAGGGCAGAAGACAATATTTCAACCTAAATTTTGCTGACCCTTTCCAACAATGACCAATTAGAAGACATCTTGTTCATGAAAAGACCCTAAATGCTTGCATTAGCCATTAATGGGTGGTTGGACTATGTGATGTATTAAAACACTTCCATGGCTAAACTTTGATGACTTTTATAAGGAAATTTACTTGCAGCTCTAGCTGCTTTGGCTCAGTCCATCTGCGGGACTGAAGGGTCCTGAGTTCGATTTCTGTCAAAGGCACATGCCTGGGTTGAGGGCTCAATCCCCAGGAAGGAGCTTGCAAGAGGCAGCCAATCAATGATTCTCTCTTATCATTGATGTTTCTATCTCTATCCCTTTTCCTTTCTCTCTAAAATCAATAAAAATATATCTTATAAAAAGAAAATGCACTTGCAGAATATTGTACTTTCATATAAGTTGTTTGTTTTTCTTCATATAAGCCACCATTCTTTTTCATACATGGTGAGACTGGTAAATCTACAGACCCAATTTAAATTTCTTAATTTGTGTTACAATAATCGAAGTGCTCAGGTAAGATTTTGTTGTTTTTAAATATTATTAGCAGAAATCTGTCATAGTAATCAAAAGATGATGATATATAAATTCTGAATACTAAATATTAAATAATTACAGTACAAAATGCTTTGAATAAGAGAAACATTAGAAAAGCACATCTGTCAATATGTACTAATATCAAGTTTAGAATTTTCTAAATAAAATATTATCAAGTAAGGTCATAAAACAAGAGGTATAAATCTGGTTAATTTTATGCACATCTTATATTGTATGTGTATCAGCCCAATACCTACAGAGCTTTGGATAGTGCCAGCCCTACTTAGCTCAAACATTAATGTGGCTGAGTCAGGTCATGTCATTATTTGGAATCAAAATAGTAAAATACTATAAATCAAAGCTCCATTTATAAACCTGAAACCAATAAATTCCATTGGTGCCTCTTGTTTCTATTGCTGTAAAGCCCTAAATAAATTGTTTCCTCTAATTACCAATCCTTCTCAAATCATCCTCATAGTATTTTTTTTTTCCCATTCAGATCATATTTTCCACACTACCACATCACTTTGATGCCCTTCCTAACATTTTCCATTGTACCCTTTGGAGCCCTCCCCTCTACCCCGCCTTTTTTTTTAAACCAACTTCTTTATTCCTAACCTAAAAATTATTTTGTCTCTGCATCCTTTCTTCTTTGAGGATCTGACTTAAATAAAATCCTCTTGAATGAATAAAAATTCCATATCTTTATGGCCGGAAGAGAGGCTCAGCATAGTCCATCTACAACCTGTGGCCTTTGTATTATTACTATTTCAACTCATGGTGAAAGGGGATGGGAGGAGGGAGGGGGGAAGAGAAGATATTTTCTTAAGTTCATTTCACCAAGCTATATCACCTGAATACTGAATCAGCTTTCAGGTCTTTCTTTCATAATCCATTTCTCTTTATCTAAAGTCCAACCATAATCAACATTTATAATCAATACCCATACATTACAATGAATAACCTAGCCAGAGAAGCATGATCTCCAATCCCCTCTTGTTTCAATAACTCTCATTTCTTGAACCTCATGGCCATTATGAAAAGCTCCATCATTGAATTCTTAAACATTGATATTCTATTTCCCAATTAGTTTTCTACCTTTTTTTGCAACCTTAAAACTATTATTCTATCAATCCTATTTTGGAATTTCCCTGAAACCTTCCACTTACTTGACACTTACACTTACTTTCTCCCAAACTTTTAGCCCTTTTCTAACCTCAGTTTTTCTCTACTCAGCTGCAACATAGGATCTTTATCCAAATTCTAGTTCTTCCATGTACTTCTTGGTAAAATACCTTGAAAAAAACTACTTAAAATTGATCCTCAACTTTTTTAAATTTTTGTTTGTATTGATTTGAAAGACAGAGAGGAAGAGAGAGAGAGAAAGGAAGAGGGAGCGAGAAACATCAATGCGAGAAACAATGATCGACTGCCTCCTGCAACACCCCATACTGGGGATTGAGCCTACAACCCAGGCATGTGTTCTGACTGTAAATCCAACCCAAGGACTTTTTGGTGCATGGGATGATGCTCAAGCAACTGAACCACACTAGTGAAGGTTGTGGGCCCAATTTTTTAAAAATTAAGAATAATACATATACCTCATAAGAAAGAAGGGGATAAATGTGACAATGTATCTACTGTACTAAGTTCCTAACATATTCTAAGTGCTTAGTAAATATTAATGTCATCTATAATCATCAAGATTCTCAAGTTACGCCTTTATCTTCCTGCAAAAAGGAGCCTGAAACTTCCAAATTCAGAATGGACCTTACAATTATAGTACTGAGTAGAACCAGAAAAAAAATAGATTACCTGCAGAGATTGATGCCATTGCACATTCACAGATTTCAATTTCAGCATGACCTTCAATGCTTCTCCAGGAAGCTTTTCTCACTCTCTTGGTATCTTCCTGTCCTTCCCATTACAGTTCTAACCATGGTCCCTTCTCCTCAAGTTCCCTAACAACCCCTAGTCATCACCTGTAGTTAACCTGACCTCTTGTTCACAGAGAAAAGAAAAGCCATCAGAACAGATATGAAGTCTCCCAATGTCTTGTTATTACCTGTACACATTTCTATATCTCTATTAATCCTTCATTCAATTCCTCCTCCCCTGCTAGTGGATATAAACTCCTTCCTAGTCGCCAAATAGACCGTCACCCGCTTTGTAATAATTTATTTTTGACACGTGTTTTTGCCATCAGACCCTTTCCCTTTCATTTTCCTCTAATGTCAGCTCTTCCCTTGCAACATACACTGAGTGGCCAGATTATTATGATCTCTGAACGCATAATATGGCCACTCAGTGTATATCCTATATAATAAAAGGCTAATATGAAAATTGTTCCCTTGACCAGGAGTTCGACCAGCAGGGAGGCTGGCCAACCGCCCATGTCCCCTCCTCCTGGCCAGGCTGGCTGGACCCCATCCATGCACGAATTCATGCACTGGGCCTCTAATGTATATAATACAAGCCTGAGGTAACTTCTGAAACTGAAATTTAGGATTTTATAACCTTTAAACTACAATAAAGCCAGAGCCTAGATTGTAATTAACATCTGGAAAAGTTTTACATTGTTTTGCTTAGTCTTTTCATGTTTTGTTTGTTTGTTTGTTTAATTTTTTTGGTTGTTTTATTTTGATCATCCAGCTTTATTACATTCTAAATGACATACATTCTCCTGTTTGACTGCTATTTATATTTTACGCCAAATGTTGCCCAAATATTCAAATTTATCAAATACTCAATATTTCTAGTACAAAATCACCCACTTGCTCAGAGTTGCAAGAGGAGAGAGAATGCTCTCTAAAGGGCAGTGTCATCATCATCTCCATGGATATTTATTGCATTTTTTTAACAGATGTACATCATTACTGACATAGTTTCAAAGTCACCTTCCAAAACTGAAATGAAAAGTTGACAATTTGGCTACAGTTTTCTTTAATTTCTATCAAAATTTCTTCTGATCTGTAGAAAGGCTGCTGGAAGACCAATGTTTTCAAAAGGTTCAGCTTAATTACATTGAAGTGGTACTACTTATCTGAAGCTATTTTAAGCATCTTCTTGGGTTACAGTTAGCTATATTACAAATCTAATTATACTTGCCCACAGGAAAGTAAGTACATAGACCTTGCTCTGTAATGTACTTAATAAAAGGCACTATATTTTCCTTCATAGCATTTATGAAAATTATTATTATACAGTTCTTTATATTTCTAATGTCTGTCTATAAATTTCACAGGAGCATGGTTGTATATGCAATACCTAGCACAGAGCTTAGAAGGCCAACAAATGTTTGATGAGTGAATGAATGGATGACTATGTGAGCTACAATTAAATTTATATACATTTATGCTTGTCACTTTACATTCATGCTGAAAAAGTACACATATTTCAGAAACTCATTGAGGCATAGTATAGTATAGAATAACAAAGCACTGACTTGCAAATCAAATGAAATAAATTGAATGCCACATCTGGTATTTAAAAGTTCATTGATTAAAGGTGGATTGAACACTCTAACACTGTTTGCTTGTCTGTAAAATGTAAACAGAGGTAATTATTAAAGATAGTGCATACAAAAGTATGCAGCTCAGTCCAAAGCACAAAGTAAGGCCTTAGTGTGGGTAACTTCATGTATCAATATTTTATATAGCTTTTAAGTGTATTATACTAATTGAAATTATCCCGGTTTTTAAAAATTGGCAAAATGTCTATTTTGAGCATATGTGGACAGTAATATGTGGTAACTCATCAATAATTTATGGCATTAAAAATGAATTTTCTAACAGCTTTGTGCCTGTTTTCCCAATTATTATATTCTGTTTAAACAAGTTACTTCCATTTACTTTCATCACTTTACTCTGTACATAATTTTCAAATTCTTCAGAACTGTCTCAATTGATCGCCATAACCATAATCTTAATTCGTGGTTAGTGCAATTCTCTGGCCTAGATTGTAGCTCTTCCTCAATTAACTTTCATTTCATTATTACCTTTCTATTCCATAACTTCAACCACTCTCAAATGGAAAGAGTAGTTGTCTCAGAAATGTGTCTCCCTTCTGGATTGTACTTTCAAAGAATCAGGTCCAATTTCAACCCATAGCATGTATTCATCTATTTATTCACTGAGCACCATTTATGTTCTGATTTGAATGTTTGTGTTCCCAAATTCATATGTTGAAAACCTTATGTCTAAGATAATGTTATTAAGAAGTAGGGCATGGTGCTTAGGAATGAGCAAAGTTCCAAAAAGCAACCATGCCTATTCCACCACATGAGGACACTAGAAATCTGTGACTTAAAGAAGACCCTCGCTGAGACCGGTTTGGCTCAGTGGATAGAGCGTCGGCTTTCGGACTGAAAGGTCCCAGGTTCGATTCCAGTCAAGGGCATGTATTTGCTTGTGGGGCACATCTCCACAGTGGGTCGTGCAGGAGGCGGCTGATCAATGTCTCTCTCTCATCGATGTTTCTGACTTTCTATCTCTCTCTCTTCCTCTCTGTAAAAAAATCAATAAAATATATTTTAAAAAATTAAAAAAAAAGAAGACCCTCATCTGACTATGCTGGCACTCTTAGATGCCCAGCCTCCAGAACTGTGAAAAATAAATTTCTGTTGTTTCTAAGCTTCCCAGCCTGTAGTATTTTGTGAAACTTGCCTGAACAAACTAAGACAATCTATGACCAGATACTGTGTTAGGTTATAAAGTTACAAAGATGATCACAGCCTGGCTGGTGTGGCTCAGCAGTTGAGAGTCAACCAGGAGCCAAAAGGTTGCTGGGTCAATTCCTAGTCAAGGCACATGCCCAGGTTGTGGACTTGATCCCCAGTAGGGACTATCCAGGAAGCAGCCAATTGATGATGTTTCTCTCTCATTGAT
This sequence comes from Lasiurus cinereus, assembly GCA_011751065.1. Classification (NCBI taxonomy): domain Eukaryota; kingdom Metazoa; phylum Chordata; class Mammalia; order Chiroptera; family Vespertilionidae; genus Lasiurus; species Lasiurus cinereus. The sequence continues at coordinate 3,645,728 of JAAGEH010000304.1, read as the reverse complement.
TTTTCTATCTCCCTCTGTAAAAATCAATAAAAAAACATTTAAAAAATAGGTGAGTTCATAAAGGAGGTGCAGAAGAATATTTAAAAAAAAAGATGAACACAATGAGGTCTCTAGTATTAAAGAGCTTATAATCTAATTAGGGGATACAAATCTAGAAATAGATAATTATGAAAAATATAGTAAAGGAAGTAAAATAATTAAGGGTGTGGCTTTCTGAAAACACCAAGAAAGAGTATTTAACTAGCCTGGGGTAAGCAAAGGACAGTGACAGAATTTTAGAAAAAGCAATGCTTCCTAAAGATAAAGAGGAATCAATGGGCAAAAAGGACAGGGGAAGAGTCAATATGAAGCACAGAAACCAATAATAGTGCATCATATAGACAGCTAGTCTATTTATTTATTTATTTTAATTGGATTTAATGGAGTGACATTGGTTAAGGAAATTATATAGGTTTCAGGTGTACAATTCTATAATATGTCATCTGTATGTTGTATTGTGCTTGCCATCCCAAATCAAATCTTCCTCCATCACAATTTATCCCCTTTTACCCTTTTCTACCTCCCTCTATCCCATTTCCCACTGGTAAAAATTTACTTTTGAAACTTTTTTTACATCAATTCACAAAGTATGTCTGCAGCATACAAATATGTAGGAAAGGTTTTATTTAAGATTGTGTTTAAATTAAAATGAATTGACAATACAATTTTTTTTAAATTTGTAAATTCAAACACTTTTTCTCTTAATACTATTAAAAACAATATTAGGAAACATCTGCTTTGCTAGATTTCATTCAGTGTTTCAGGTCATATGAATACAGTACTGATATTCCAGAATACTGAAGTATTAATTTTACTGTGCATCTTCTCATCAAAGACAAACTCAAACCTGACTTGTTTATTACGTCTGGGAGAGACCACAGCTGACATACATTAGAAGCACAATCAATAGTGGCTCATTAAGCCCTAGGTTGTAGAAAAGCACAAGAACTGACCCTCTCTTTTCAGAAATGGAAAAAGTGAGAACCAGTGATACCTAATAATGTCAGTGACTCACCCCAAATCAGAAATATCCATGCTAAAATGACTCCCTTGAATGTTTAAAAGTAAAAAAAGTCATAAAGACAACATTTTTAAAAAACAACATAACAGTCCAGTAGCTGGGCATCAACCCAGGAACAGAAAGGTCGCAGGTATAATTCCTGATCAGGGCACATGCCTGGCTTGTGGGATCAATCTCATAAGGGACATGCAGGAGGCAGCCAATCGATATTTCTCTTTCATTATGTTTCTATCTCTCCATCCCTCTCCCTTTCTCTCTCTCTAAAAGCATCAATAAAAACATATTTTAAAAAAACACATAACAAAGACTCTATTTCTACTCAGGTACATATATATTAATAGCCCTAGAAACCATTGCACAATTTTAGAATAAATTTGGACCCACCAAAAAATATTCACTTATTAATGCCAAAACTAGTTTTGTGTTCCATGAGGATAGGGACTTCATTTCTGTTCGCCACACTTTCAACATCTCAAGCAAAGTAAGTTCTAAGAACTACTTTTGAATGAATGTATGAATTAATGAATGCCATGTATAAGACTAGACTCAGGAGAATTTGGCAGAAAATTAATACACAACATCTCTGCACTGGCAGGAGATACAAATTAAATTAAAATACAAATTAAAAGAATTGATTTGTATGAAATAAATTAAAAAAGAAGCAGCCCAGCCAACATGGCTCTGTGGTTGAGCACTGATCTATGAACCAGGAGTTCTCAGTTTCATTTCTGGTAGGGACACATGGGACACATACCTGGTTGTGGGCTCGGTCCCTAGTTTGGGTTGTGCAGGAGGCAGCTGACGAATGATTCTCTCTCATCATTGATGCTTTTATCTCTCTCCCTCTCCTTTCTCCTCTGAAATCGATTATATATATATATATATATATATATATATATATATATATATTTGAAAAATAAGCATAGGAATAAGGAAGGGATAAATGACTCCTTAAACTAATGTATTTAAGGAAGGGCCTCTGTGGGGAAGGATAGAGATTTACCTAGGTAAGTATTAATGTATGTGCTGTGTCATATAGTTCTCACTACAGTGTATGCTGGCAGCTATCATATCTCCAATTTATAGACAAAAAAGTTAAAGTTAAAAGAGTTAATATAAGATTAATTTTGCCTGGCTGGTGTGGCTTAGTTGGTTGAGCATAGTTCCATGCACTGAGAGGTCGCTGGTTCAATTATGGGTCAGGGCACATGCCCAGGTTGTAGGCCCAACCCCAGACTCCCCATATGGGATGAACAGGAGGCAACTAATCAATGTTTCTCTCTCTGATCAATGTTACTATCTCTTTCTTTCCCTTCCACTCTCTCTAAAATGTCCATAGAAACACTAAATTCTATAAAAATTTTGTATTCAATATTTTGTTAAATTAGAAACCTTTTTACACTTCTCAAATTGCTCATATAAGTCATTTTTAATACCTGCAGGTCCTCTCAAAATGCCTGTATATTATTTTGCAGGTTCCTGAGGGAACTTTGCTTAAGCACCAAAATATTCTCTTTAAATTTTTGGAAAAGACATTTAGAACATCAGTCTCTTTATTAGGCCACCGACACGAAAGGTATTTTCAGTTGTTAATACATGGTAGCACTTGTTTTTGATGGAGCTGCCAATGACTTTCATTTTGCCTGTCAATCAAAATCATTGAAAAAAAAAATCATATACATTGCAAACAGTTGGCATGGGTGGTATGAATCCTCCTGTTATTTAGGTAGATAGAATTCAAGACTATTTTAGGAAAAAACACTACTTTTTTTCAGAATTTCAGTCACTTAACTTCACAAACAAAAATAACAATCACATGTTTGGAAAACTAAAATTCTAAAATATTTTTTTCTGTCGGAGTATGGAGTTCAAGTTAACATAAGATTCAAATGACAAAAAGAACATTCACCAAAATTTAGAGGAAATATGTAAGTTGAATCATGAAACTCTCCTCAAAAATCAATTATGCAATACAAAGAGTAAATCACAAATTCCCTAGTCTTTTTTGCTTCTAACAACATTCCCGAGTTTCCTTACAAACATTTAAATGAGGCAGAAGGCTGAGAAATAAGTCAACATCAGTTAAATGTGCTTCAAGGAGGAATGTGAATTGTAAACCCATGATGATGCCATGAAAATGATTGTCATTCTTTATTGGCAATACTGCTCTTCACTACATCATTTTGGTTACACAGAAGGGTTTCAAATCCCTCATTATCACAAGAGTTTTGTGTTGTAGCTTTATGTTTGCGTTAAGCAGAAGCCTGTTTTCTTCACCAGGAAGCTACAACTTCACATCCCGAGAAACCTCAGCATAGCCCCTCCAAAGAAATTAACACCCTCCCCTTCTCCTCATCTGGTACCAGACTGTGTAGGAGGCGAGGAGAAAGCAGAGGGAAAGATAAGAACATGAGCAATAAAGTCAAAATGGTGCAGAGGGAGGTGCTGGACCATAGAGGCCTGTCAGTCTAACCTGGGAAAAAGATCATTGGCTAGGGACGGACCCCATCAGAAGCCTGCAACAGTTTGGGAAGCTGATTGGCTATTCTGAAAAAGCTCCTGGTTTCTCCCAAGCCAGAATACATAATTCGATGTGGACAAAGAAGCTCTCTATCTCTTGCCTGAGACCTGAACTTGCCCTGTTCATTCATACTCTCTCTCCCCATAGCCACATGGCCCTAAAAGCCTCATGACCACTGGCCCGACAGACCCCCACACACAGGCTCTAACGGGAGCTTAAGGTACAGAGGCAAAGCAATGGATTGCAGCAGGTACACAGGTTAAGTCAGCCAGATGCTCAACTGAACTAAGTTTTAACACTGCACAGAATCTCTGGACATTGACTCTTCCTGGCTCTGATTTTTCAACGGTAAGAGGGGCAGATATAGGACACTGGGGAACTTCTTTAATTTTGCTTCCTGAATGAAATTTGCCACGGGACCCCCTCCTCTCTTGTAGGTCCCCCAAAATGCTTTCCTCGTGACAGCGCAAGAACGCTCTTCCACCAGCAACAATAAGAGGAGGAATAAGACAGGAGCAAAACAATGCACTGTTCTGTACTAAACAAAAATTGGCAGAGCAAACTAAAGACTAATTCCCAGAATAGAGCACAATAAAACCAAAGAAGGATGGTAACAATTATGAGAGCATTTTGAAAAATTAGCTTTCAACTCCCGAATCAAGTCTTGGAATTGCTAAGAATCTTTAGAAAATAAAATCAACATATTTTTTTAAGGCTTCAAGGTCATAGCCCAAGAGCCAAAAACTGGTTATAAAGTTTGTTCATTTATGTATTACTGAGTTGATAGTTCCTAATGATAAAAACTGGATAGAATTACAAGCTATTAATTCTATATTTGAAACTAAAATGAGAATCAACTATTCTAATTCAGATCATGTCTAACAACGAAGGTATAATGTGCCTCCAGTATTAATAAAAAAAGTATAGGAATATGTAATAACTCACTGGGGCACATGAAAATGCCTATATTGGTCCTATAATTTGATATTCATTAAGTACTAAGTATTATGTTTCCTATGTTAATTATAACCAAAGCTATCAGAGATCCCTTTTTTAAAAAAATATAAATTTTTTTCTGGAAGATTATCATGGAAGACGTTTTAGTTTTTATATTTAATGGATTGGAGAATATCTTGAGGAAATATTTAAATCTAAGCTATCTAATAATTACTTGTATCATACTTAATATCTAAGAGTCATGATCTGTCTCTTCTTAGGTCAGCCACTAATAAGTTTTGTGAATCTTGAAAACTAAATTAACCTCTAAAAATCAAAGTTCCTTAATTTTTAAAAGAGGAATAGCTTCTAAGTTACTAAAAGAATAAAATAATATACTGTACTACTTTTGGATAGCTTACCATTTGCATGACATATAGCATTATTAATTATATTTTATTTCTGAAACAATGTGACTAAGTCATTGGAATACAACAGGAAAAACAGTATTGTTAAAAACTTTATTTTTAAAATTCTTCCTCTGTCTAGAATGTAGTTCATATAAAATAAGGAACAAGATGAGAAAATAATGGCACAGTTTAAAAAAAAAAAAGGCAATGACCATGACAACAGCTTTTATTTATAGAGAACTGTTAAGACAGAAAGAGGAAAGAAAAAACAAAAAGAGAATTATAAAAGAACAGAGAGGCCACAAGGAGGTAAAGAGGTGAAATAGCTAGTCATCATAAAATATCAGATTATTATTATATTCAAAATATTTGCGGGGGTTAGGGAAAGGGGATTTCAATTGTCTCAAGGTGCATTCTGTTAGTGTCCTTTGAGCCCTAGGCATGAGTGCAAGGTACTACAGATTTGAGATTAACAATTTGTAGTATCCTAAATGTATGTACTTTTTAAAACATTTAACTATTTGTGACACATTTATTTCTATGTCTTCCAATGTACACACAGAAAGAGCCAAGTAGGAGCAAATTTTATTAAAGGCAATCTAAGGTTGAAATAAAAATAACCCTCTACCATACCGGGCAAGACTAGATTTACAACTGAGTGGTGTGACTTCAATACTCAAAAGGTGGAAGCTGATCATTTTTAATCATTATGGTCTCCATTTTCCATAATACAATGAGCAAAAAAGTCCATGGAACTTACTGATGTAACACATATTGGAAATAAGAACAAAATTTTCCAAGTTATTCAAAATTAGGAATTAGTTTATCTTCATCTACATACTATCTGAAAAATAGCATTCAAGTGTAGTATATGCTTGGAGAGTAACACTGATTAACACAATGTGTCTGGTGATGCATGAAAGCTGAAATCTCTGATCTTAAGTTTATATAATCAAATGTATAACAATCATCCAATGTACACACTACCTGGTAAATTCACCAAACACGGAGGCCATTAGACCAACAAGGATCTAATGCCACTGTGCCCTACCTAAGCAAAGCAAAGCAAAATCTAAACCTGTAAATGCCTCAAGGTTACAAGCTAAGGACAGCTGATCACAAACAGTCAAGTAGGCTTTAAGCTACAGACATTCAATAATTTCTTTACTTGGCTTGTCTTTTCTCTATAAGACTTTATCCAGGCACCAATCCTGGAGCACTCCTATCCACTTCTAGTTTTGCATTTCCAATTCAAATAGATTTTTGCTCAAATAAACTCTTAAAATTTATAATGCCTCATTTTACCTTATCACATGTCTCTAGGCTGAATTTGCTTTATCACCCCTATATTTATATAGTAACAATATCCAATAATAAATTACTCTTTTGCACACATATTTTTGTCAACAAATAAAGAGAAACATAGACTGAATATTATATAGAGTAACTTAATCAGAAAAGGCCTGGAAAACTTTTGTTCCATACCAGAAAAAAGACAATAATTTAATCTCAAATTTCAACGATGAAAATTTTCTAAATTAAATGTTTTCTCTTTGATTGTTTCTTGACATTATTAATGCTGGCAAAAAGATCATGTGCGGAGAAAAATGTTTGTGTTTAATTTCTTGTGAATATCATAATTCTTATATAGATCTTAATTTAAATGTATGCGGTTTTGATCAATTTACCTCACAAGCTTATGATCATTAAGTTTCATTTATTTGGAGAATGTTTAATCAATTTTAATAGAAATAAATAAATAAATACATAAATCTAAGGGAAACAAAACTTGGATTCAGCTTACCCTACACAATTATTTCAAAGAGCTATTTAATTGACATTTGTGAAGTAACTATTTATATTTAATATCTATTGAAAATAAAAATACTTCTAAGTGTTTACTTAAGATGAATTTTACTGAGTAATACTGATTTCTAGTGTGTCATTATTAATGTATGTAAATAACCTAGAATAAGGATATTTGAGTAGTAAAAGAGTTTCAA
>JAAGEH010000304.1:3607418-3638788 GCA_011751065.1 Lasiurus cinereus | reverse complement strand
AAGTACAATACAGTATAAAGACTTTCTATCTCCTAAATGGGGGGTAGAGTAGTAAAAGAGTTTCAAAGTACAATACAGTATAAAGACTTTCTATCTCCTAAATAGGGGGTATAGTGATAGACATATGGAAAATCTTAAGGTTTTTCTCAGGCAAATATTTTTTTTCTGATGGACAATTGACTCAGTCCACAAATATTCCCTCTGCCACCCGTGGACTACACAAGGGTCTTGGCAAATTAGAATCCATCTGAAGTGTAGGTGGGTTTCAGGAAATTGAAATACAACTCCTTACAAAACCTTCATGAAATTCACTAGTGTATACTTAACACTTGGATTTTCAAACTGTAAGATGAAGTTCGAACTGCTAAAAAATTCATGCATTTAGATTATTGTGAAAAATTATGTGCAAGTAATTAATTAATAAAGTAAAGGACATTTAATATCCTCTAATGATAAAAGCATTGTTAAACTGGGCTCTTGTTTATTGCATTGCATATTTTGTAATGTGTTTTACCATAAGCTCACTTTGTATATAAAACTGAGGAATTTGTTTCAGCTGGATTCCAATGGAAAGAGAATCAAGGAAATAAGTTACAAAGGCAATGTTAATAAGGGGCAGAAATTCAACCTCTGATAGTACATTTTGTATCTGGATATAGCAGAGAACTTTCCAATTAAGGCCAACAAGTAGAAAGCTGATAACTCTGAGCTGAGATTTATAAGGAGAGGTCAACAGCATATAATAGGAATTTGGAGCACATACATCCAGCTACAACACCTTTAGTAAAAGTATAGCGTCTAATGTCAAAAGCTAATGGCTCCATGACAATAATAAATAATGGTGAGAGAATATTCTAGCCTCAGGCCTCAGAAAAAGAACTCTGGTGGCATTATATAATTTTCATTAACACTAGCTGAAGGAGTAGTTCTAAAGGGATATTTTCAATTTCCTAAGTTCTCAGCAGTAGAATATGTAAAATCACAATAGGGAAGGAACATCTTTTAGTTGAAAGCCATCCTTTTCTCCATGGAATTTACATCTAGGCATGTCCTTGCAGGGGAAAGAGGGAGGGAGGAAGAGAGGGAGGGAAAGAGAGAATTGCTCACATTTCCATTACTCATTGAATAACATTCAAAAAAAAATTAAGTAAATAACACTCAAAAGCATTAGAATTCACTTAGTATTTATTGTGTAGCTACCAGTATAAGCTCAGAGTACGCATGTGTATGAGACAAGCTGCAGTTGTGTCATGCACAATCAACAAGGCCATTTACAGCCATCCCTGAAGTAACATTTAAGAACACAAACTTCAGAGTTGGCAGATCTGGAATCAAGTGATCCTAACCATGTGAGTGTGAGCAAGTTAATGAACTTGGCTAAGTTCAGTTTCCATATACATAAAATAAAAGTAATAATATCAACCACCACCAAGGGTTATTGAGCAAGAAATGCAAATAAAACACATAAGACACTCCCTGTCAGAAGTTAGTGAGCTATGAAATTTAACTATTTAATTTTTTATTATTACCACCATGAACCAGCCTTTGTATTAAGTGCCGGGGGGGGGGGGGGAGGCGGGGGGAGTGAATATGAGACACATGTAATCTTAGAGATTAAACTCTTTTGCTAAATATTAAGTAACCATATCATTCTGATTTAACTCTTACCATGAAAATGGTAATATGTAAATTGATGGTCATTCCAACACAAAAGATGGCCACCACAAGATGGCTGGCAGGGGAGGGCAGTTATGGGTGGTCAGGCTAGCAAGATAGGGCAGTTATGGGTGACCAGGTCTGCAGGGGAGGGCAGTTAGGGACGACCATGCTTGTAGGAGAGGATAGTTAGGGGTGACTGGGCTGGCAGAGAAGGGCAGCTTGGAGCTACAAGGCCTGCAGGGGAGGACAGTTGGGGGGACCCAGGTGTGCAGGGGAGGGCAGTTTTGGGGTGACCAGGCCAGCACGGAAGGGCCATTATGGGTGACCAGATTGGCAGGGGAGGGCAGTTAGGGGCAATCAGGCCAGCTGGGGAGTAGTTAGGCATCAACCAGGCTGGCAGCAGAGTGCTTAGGGGTAATTAGGCAGGCAGGCAGATGAGCAGTTGGGAGCAAGCAGTCCTGGATTGTGAGAGGGATATCCGACTGCCCCTTTTGATGGGATCAGTCCTAAACAGCCATCAGACATCCCTTGAGAGCTCCCAGATTGGAGAGGGTGCAGGCTTGGCTGAGGGACACAACCCCCGCCCAGGGCACAAATTTCATGTCCCAGGCCTCTAGTCTATAACATGACAATGTAGCTTTCTCATCTGTAGTCCACTAAGGTCTGATGTATCTGTAGTCTTCGTGGCAGTCACACTGTACAAATTGAAGTTCCCCGAGTGTCATGGCTTCCCTAAAGCCCAAAAAAAGTAGACTAGAGTAGGATAGGGGTAGAATTGATAACAGCAAATATGAATAGTACAATAAAATATTAACCAAGAAGACTGTCTAATTTTGCAAAAGGCAAATCAAATGCAAGAATACTGCAGTTTTTTTTTTTTAGAATTTATACAAGGACCAAGAAAATGCATTTTGAAATCTTGTCATATCCACCCCAAGACTGACAGCAGAATTATTTTTCTTCAATGCCACCAAGCAAGACCTTGAAGTCAAGTATATTATTAACAGCAGAATGGATTCCTCACTTTTAGGGAACTTTCATACAAACGCTTGTCTCTTTCCAATGCTCATCAGCTCATTAATTATAACAGTTTCTTTCCACAGATCTCTCTTCAAACTCTTACTCCCCAAGTATGTCTCAGCCACTCTCACATAGCTCAAAATATAGTTGTAGTTAGTTATAACCTTGAATGAGTGCAACATAAGTCCCAAAATATACCTGTATTTAGAGGCTACCTGGGATAAAAAAGAAAAGTTACAGCGAGGGCTCCTCCTTTTGACATTTTATAAATCAAAAAGAAATATGCTGAGTTATTTTAGTTACACTATAGTGGTTCCTACAGGGCCATGGGGGTAGAGGAGTTGTTACTCAGGGGATACTTGGATTTGTTTAGAGATATGTTTTTTTTGTCCCAATTGGGAGTATGCTACTAACTTTTGGTGGATATAGTCTGTGCCTGGACTCTGGTTAATCGAGGTAGGGCTTGGCGCTCATAATTTCAGAAGGCATTCACTCACTCTTGGGATAATGCCAATGCAAGATTAAAATTTTCATGACCCTGAAAATGAATGCCTTCTTAAAATACTGTGTCCTAGCTGCCTCCCTGGCCTCACCCTAGTCCTGAACTTGGGTAGAGGCCAGAGATGCAGCTAAACATTCCCACAAAAGAAATTATCCAGTTCAATATATCAGTAATGCTGAGATTGGGAAACCCAGGCTAGCTTAGAGAATCTAAAGAAAAGCTGGGTTGGAAATGTTTGACTCCTACCCTTTCTACTTAAAGTTACAAATTTAAAATCACACATACATTAAACGTGCTTAAAAGTGAAATAATACCACATGCTAGCATTTAGGTTTAACCTATTCTATTCCTATTCACATACACAGCTTACAATGAAGTTAAATTAATCTGACCCTCTGTCCTGGCCTCTGTGAGCAGGCCCCAGTCTTCCCTCTGCTGGTGCCACTCATCTCACTACCTTTAAGGTCCAGATGCAAAGATACCTTCTAGTTGACATTTTCCCATCAAAATGTGGCCCCTTCCTTCTCAGACTTCTTTCTTTCCTTCATGGTCCTTATTATACAAGTCATTTACCTATTTATTTAACTCATCCCATCCCCACTCCCCAACCAAACATGCATACAAATACACAATACTAATTTAGCTTCCTATGTCATAAGACAAGTTTTCTTTACTGATTTCAGAAAGAGAGAAAGAGAGAGGGAGAAAAAGAGAAATGTTGATTGGCTGCCTCCTGCACATCCCCTACTGGGGATCAAGCCCACAACCCAGCATGTGCTCTGACCAGGAAAGGAACCTACAACCTCTCCTTGCATGGAAGGATGCTCAAGTGACCCATACTAATAAGACTCAGTTTTTTCTTTATATTTACTTTCCCTACCACCTGAATGTAGAACAGTGCTCTGAACATATAAAGTACTTAATATGTTTTAAATAGATCAGTGAAGTATCCTATATAATAAAAGCCTAATATGCTTAGTGTCCAATCATCTGGTTGGCCGTTCAACCAATCAAAGTGTAATATGCCATTCAACTGCTCCCTATGTGCACTGACCACCAGGAGGCATAGAGTAGACCAGTCACTATGATGTGCACTGACCACCAGGGGAAGACACTCTGACCATTAGGTTAGCTTGCTGCTGGGGTCCGGCTGAACAGGACTGAGCCCTCCTGTGCTCCCATCCCAGCTGGCCAATCTCCCACATTCCTCCCTGGCCCCAATTGTGCACTGGTGGGGTCCCCTGGCCTGGCCTGTGCCCTCTCGCAATCTAGGACTCCTCAGGGGATTTGGAGAGCCGGTTTTGACTTGATGGAGGAATGACCAGTTGACTACCAGGGGGCAGATGCTCAATGCAGGAGCTGTCCCCTAGTGGTCAGTGCACTCCCACTGGGGGAGCACCACTCAGCTAGAAGCCAGGCTCATGGCTGATGAGTGCAGTGGTAGTAGCTAAAGACTCTCCCGCCTCTGCAGGTGTAAGCCATCAGTCAGACATCCCCCGAGGGCTCCTGGAACACAAGAGAGCGAAGGCCGAGCTAAGGGACTCCTCTCCCCACCAGGCACAAATTTCATGCACTGGGTCTCTAGTACATAATACATAACAGACAGCATAAACCATAATATTTCCTGGTGGCTATCTAAATCTAAATATAACATTGCATTATTAGGCCTTATAAAACTGGTATCAATTTTCTTTTCCTGGCAGATGTCTCCATCTATTTCAAGTCTGAAATCCCAGAATTCTTAAAATTTGTCTTCTGCAGGTAACTAACTTGACATTTTGCTACAAATAAAAGTAAAAAATTGAATGTATTTTCCCCCAAAAGGCCTATGCTAACAGCAAAATATCTTTGAGTCTAAATTCAACAAGCTATGAGCCTAAAGAAAATAAATCTAATTCCTAATAACAGTTGAAGAAAAAGCTTTATAGTATGCCAAATGCTTCAGGAATCCAAATAGTTGCAGCCTGAAAGCACATTTCCATTAATCTCTATCTTACCCTTGACCTTAAAACTATTCTGAAACATTTCTAATTTTGAATTTAACCAAGAATAAATTAAGACAATCTGTCATTAATATCTATCTATAACACAACCCCTTTAAAAAAATCCTTATACAAATTTTCCAGCTAATTTTTCCTTGAAACAAATGTAATATATCTTATGTTTCTAATATGTGACTTGAAAAAAGGAACTGAAGGCTTCCCCACTATGGACACTATGAAACTGCTGATTTTAATCACTTAATCTTCTTATCAGAGAATCTGCTTAACCTTTAACTAGTACCTGAAAAGATTAAATACTAATCTTACAAATTTATTATGAAACAGCTATTGTAAACAAATAACTCTATTTAAAATTAAATGCACATATAGTCCATGATAACTTTCAAAACTTGAGGTCACAAAGTTACTATGTCCACTAAACACCAGGGGGCAGATGTTCCAACCAGTACGTTAGCTTGCTGCTGGGGTCCAGCTGATTGGAACTGAGTGAGATGGGATGGATATGCCCTGGAGTCCTCCCTCGGTCCCTCCAGTGGCCAACCTCCCACTTTGATCATGTACCAGGGGGTGTTCCTCAGCCTGGCCTGTGCCCTCTGGGACCCCTCAGGGGATATTGGTGATCCAGTTTCAGGGTGATCCCAGAGGCCAGGTCAAGGGAAGCAACTGGTGCATGAATTTGTGCACCAGGCCTCTAGTGATAAGTAAGTAAAAATGAGCAGTTTTTCAGAGACACATACATATATAGATAATTGCATGGTAACATGGTCTACATAAAAAATGGATATGTACTTTAAAATTGTGGTCCATCAAATTTATATACTCCTGAAAAAATTCATTTAAATGTTTCTAGTTAAATGTAAAAGAAATTAATGGATTTTTTTTTTCATCATTGAGGTTGTGACATAATGCCACAGGAAATTATTTCTGGTTTAATTCACCAATCATGCACATAAACTCTCTTGGGCTCCAGGTCAATGTATGAAACAGAGCCTGGTGTAAGTGATAGGAGATCTATAGGGAACTGCAAGATTGGCTTCATTTCTAATGAGGGGAAGTTTTATTTACAAGACAACTCAGCTGTGAAACTGAAGTAATAACATGAATTAATTTATACAAACTCTGAATTCAAAGGTTGAGTACTTTTAACAACTTCTCTCCATATTTTTGAGAGTAGGAAAAAAGCTATATTAAGTAATATTTGTAAATGTTTTAAGAACAAAGTGTCTTATTGGTACACGATGAACTCCTACACAATATATATTCAGATGGAAAGTTTAAATTGATTTTATTCAGTGGCAAATAAATTAAAACTATCCTGATTATATAATCTGTATCTTCTGTTTTCAGCACACAAAATTTAATTTCCCGTTACTCAATCTGACCAAGATGTCATGCGCTGTGAGCCTGAAAGTGTGGAGGCAACACAATTAAAGGAAAAATTAGTAGAAGCTTTTTATTTTAGAGTTCTTCTGATTCAAGAGTACATTCTAACACATTGATTAACAGAAATATATTCATTTCTGTGACAGGACTTGTGGCTGGCAACGAGTGAGAAGAATCTAGAACTTGAATTCAGGACTGTTGTTTGAGTCTAACTCTACACTGTATGTTTGTGACTGTAAGTGTCACCAAAAGTCCCTGAGTTTCATTGTGTTTATCTGTAAAGTGGAGAGGTTTATTGCAATGGTCTACCTCACTGAATTGATGAGATGAATCCATGCAAGTAGTATGTTCATTGTAAAAGACTATACAAATAAAAAACTTTATTACTTTTAAAAAAATTCTTATCACTGGTTTAAAAGGCAGTTCCATTTTTAACTTCGTAGAGGTAACTCCATACTGTTTTCTACAGTGGCTGCACCAGTCTGAATTCCAACCAACAGTGCACAAGGGTTCCCTTTTCTCCACATCCTCACCAACACTTGTTTCTTAATTGATGACAGCCATTCAACCAGATATGAGGTGATATCTCATTGTGGTTTTATTTTTGTGTGTTTTTCTAATCAATCCATTGATTTGAGAGAGAGAGGAAGGAAGGGAAAGGGAAGGAGAAAGAGACAAAGAGAGATGGGGGGAAGGAGAGATCAATTTGTTGTTCTCCTTATTTATGCAATCATTAGTTGATTCTTATAGATGATCTGACTGGGAATCGAACTTGCAAACTTGGTATATTGGGATGATCCTTTAAGCAACTGAGCAGCTACCCAACCAGGACTCATTGTGGTTTTAATTTGCATTTCTCTGATGTTTAGTGATGTTGAGCATCTTTTCATGTGTCTACTGGCCATCTGTATGTCCTCTTTGGAATAGTGTCTATTCATGTCCTTTGCCCATTGTTTAATTGTATTGTTTTTTGGTGTTGAGTTTTATAAGTTCTTTATAACTTAGATAATAACCCCTTATCAGGCAGATATATCATTGATGTATATATTCTCCTATTCAGTGGGTTGTTTTTTTGTTTTCTTTCCTTTGCTGTGCAAAAACTTTTAGTTTAAATATAGTCCCATTTGTTTCCCTTACATTAAGGAGATTATGTCAGAAAAAAATATTGTTATGAGAAATGTCTGAGATCTTACTGCCTATGTTCTCTTCTAGGATTTTTATGGATTTGAGTCTTACACTTAAGTCTTCAATGCATTTTTATATTTTTCTTGTGTGTGGTGTAAGAGAGGTGAACCCAGTGATTCCACTTCTGGGAATAAATCCAAAGAAACCCAAAACACTAATTCAAAAAGAACATATGCACCTCTAAGTTCATTGCAGTGTTGTCTACAATAGCCAACATTTGGAAGCAGCCCAAGTGTCCATCAGTGGATGAGTAGGTAAAAAAGTGTTACATTTATGCAATTACTTTTATTTACTCATTTTTAAGTTACAAAGGACTTGGAAATAACTCAGTACAGAACTAGATGTAATGATTTGTGCGGGTTAGGCTTAAGTACTGACCCTCACTTCAAAGTTATATGTTCCTCCCTTAAAAATACTAAACAAAAACTACCAAAAGTAAATAAATAAAACTTCAGTCACTTAAAAGGAATGCAGAGAAAATAATTCCTGGAAATGTTTAAGGTTTTTCTACCATTATTTAAAATAAGACTTTTTTCCATAAAATGCTCATGATTCTACTTTTATAATTTATAACTATACTTAGTAATATATTACACTTTTACTTGTTTTATGCTATGTCCACATAATACAATGTTTCACACACAATAGACTGTCAATAAGTATATGATAAATTGAAGTAGGAAATATTTCAGCTGTGAAATGTTACACATAATATAGCTCAGCCTATGTACATTTTAAAAAATCTTGTCTCTTTAGGTAAAAATTCTATCATTCAAATATATTTTATATAAAAAAAATTATAGTGAATGTTTCAGCAAATTGATGCAGATGTATTGTTTTGTTCCTACTTCTCCAGTTTATATAAGTCATATTTGCTATTATCTTCCTTTCTTTCAATTTGCATCTCACTGGTGATGAAGGAACATACCTAGGAAAACATGCTTGTATCACTCATCCTAACCCCTGGCCACAGAAAATTAGATCAGAGGTTACATTAAGTGAAGGGGAAAAAAATAACTGTTTACTGAGTAGTTGCTATACCCAAAGCATTACTCTTACTTTTCACTTTCCACATATAATAATTTACTTATTGCTCATCATAACTGTGAGTTAGTACTGATATTATCATCCCCATTTGTAGAAGAAGCTGAGTCACAGAATTCTAAAGAAAATGTCCTAAGATTATAAGATTTGGAGCTCAAATTCAATTCCAGACAGTCAAGCAGAACCTGAGCTCTAACATTACTGCACACCATCCTTAAATACCGTCTACCACCTTAGTACCATCTTTAGTTGAGGCTAAGATGATTTGATTTTCTATCTCAAGAATTTGAAGTCTGCATATAGAGACTGAGTCCACTGGACTACGTTGGATACTAAAAGTGTGAGGTTATTTAGCACTGCAGCAACATGGATAATTGGTAGACCCTGGGGGAAATCAGCCCTGGAATACCATCCAGCAAGATCTGACCATGCTTCCTGAAATGAGGCTCCAAGAAAATTCTCTGTATTTCCAATTACTGAATTTATTACTTTAGTTAATTTGTGAAAGCTGCTGTCCTTGATAGTATAAAAACCCCTCCATGGGGAGCAACTAAGAATTGTACATAAAATATAAAATGTAGATAGAAAAAAAATAAGAAGTAGATAGAAAGGAATGTCTAGGTAATAAAACTAACTGAAAGGGGAAATCACATGGTTAAGAGGAGTACTTCATTCAGGTGTCCTCTTGGAACATTTGGTGAACTCAGTGGACTTGGATTTGAAGGTCACAGCCCAGGGGGTGCTTGCAATATATCATAAGGCCCAAGGGCAGCCAAGATGGAAAGTCTAAAAGGTGACATGCCTTCCCCTGACTCAATAAATCTGTATCATCATTGTACCAGAAACATACACACACAATACACTATATCCAGCTGGTGATCACAAAGAATCCAGTCTGACTCTAAACTTGGCACTAAGGGAAGGGGAACAAAAACCATCACCTGAGGACTCATGACAAACTGATCCCTCACATGGCTTTGCAGCCAAATTTCATACTACCAAGATGATTCAAACACCTGCAAACAGTTTACAGTGTTGGGTAATGTCCCAGGCCTTGGCAGGAGGAAATGCAAATTCTCTCAACTCATTAATCCAGTTTAGCCCAAGCTTCAAATAATTCCCATGTGATAAAGATCTAGGTAATGCTCATTTGTAAAGCAATATGAAGCAAGAATGAGCAGAAACTACAGAAAGTAGAATCGGGTTGATAAAAACATTAGATAGCAAAATTATCAGCCAGAAAATATAAATTAAATATGCTTAAAATAGAAAGGATTGAAAGTTATTAAAGAATGAGAGACCATGAGAATTATAAGAACTAAACATAAAAAAAAAACACACAATAACACATGGTTGCCCATATAAGACATTATTGAAACCAAACAACCCCCCTGCCCCAATAAAGCAAATGAATAACAAATACAAAAACTCCAAAAGTGATTACCTCTGAGGAAAGTGGGTGGGGACAAGGAGCTTATAAAGCCAGGGTTACTGTCAGTAAGGGGTGCTAGTGCCAGGACAGATGAATTCTCCAAGGAACAAAGTCAAGAAATAGACATACACAAACACACACATAACTTTTTTTTTTTTTATTTCAAAACTAGCACTATCAATCAGTAAGGAAAAACTGCTGCTCTAACTGGTCATCCATAAGGAAAATATGACACCAGATTATTACTTCACACCATGCAGAAAAATGATTACCAAATGAATCACTGTTCATGATAAAGCAAAGCTGCTGCTGAGCTATTCAATCCAATAGTCTATAACCACATGAGGCAATTTAAATTTAAGCTTAAGTTAATTAAAATTAAATTTAAAAACGTAGCTCCTTGGTCACACTCTTCACATTTCAAGTGCTCAATAGAAACATCTGCCTAATGACTATCGTATTGTACAGTGCTCAATATGAAATATTTCCATCAGTGTAGACATCTATTAGACAGTGCTAAGAGATATTTGATACTATTTTTATGACCTAGGGGTTGGGAAGGATGTATTGAGCAAGAAATAACAGTAAACAAAGAAAAAATAGAAATAACTGATAAATTCAACTATTAAAATTCAGAATGCATTATCAAAAGATACTATATAGAAAATGAAAATTTAAAAAAGCCTTCATCTGAAGGATGGCACTTGCAATATGTATATGCACAATATATGGGATATATAAACAATCTATATAAACAATAAAAAGATAAACAATATTACAGAAAAATGGACTAAAAACTTAACAGATATTTCATTCTATTTGATGACAGAAAAAGATAATTATAGTCTTATAGATTTTTAGCAATATCCATGCTCTATTTTAAATCACTAAGAGTAAGCTAAGAAAAACAATCTATTTTTCAGATTGAAAGGAAGATTGATACTGGCTTACACAGCCACCCAGCAACAAATAAGTAGGTTGATAATAATGTTTGATCATATAATTAAATAGATACTTCTAATGTTAGCTTATCCTTCATTAAAAGATAGTTTTCTAGTTCACCTAACAATTTATCTTTACTTTATTTCAAGCACAAAATAGAGTAATTGGAAAACACAGTACATTTATGAAAACTTTTGTAGAATCTGATGGTGACTAAGGCATTAATTTTATATTCACTTATGATGAATCAGAGAACACAAAGAAAGGTGTGTCTGAGTGAAGGGTGAAACGGGAAAAATACATAAAGTTATTAGAATATAAAGAAATAGTGAAAATATAACTGAAATGAATAGTGTCCTCAAAGCAGACAAATTGCACCCTTGAATTGGTGATTATTCCTCTGTACATCACCCTCTTCTTTACCCAAAACAAAAATGGACAGGATAAATGCAAATTACTTTCCAAGTTTCCATATACCAAAAAAAAAATATATATTTAAAAAAACTTGTTTATGTACTTGGAATTTGAAACAAAACTACAGTCACACCACATTAACAAGTGATCTAGGTTACACTTAATTTTAACTAAAGTCTAAGAAAGGCATTAAAGAGTTTCTGACCTTTTCCTTTGGCATATTACTAAAAACAATAATATTAAACAACCTCAAAATAATTTAAACTATAAATTGATATCATAAAATACCAAAGAGAAACATGTGACAGTTTGGGCAGTGTGCGTAAAGGACAATAGTTCTAGAGGTAGACTCAATTTGTCAGAAAGAAATACACAATAGGGAATACTCCATGTCAGGTCAAATATTACAAAACATATGAATCCCTGGCAATACTTAGGAAGAGTCTATACCACAAATTGGGATCCTAGTCCAATGGATGGAGAGTACATGGCAAGCTAGAAGTCACCACAGACATGATCCACTCCAGGGCAGTGTAGCTTCAGTTCCTAAGCTGAGGTTCAACAACTCCTCTCCCAAAAAGAGATGGTAAAGTACATGGCAATGCCCTAGTTTTCAGAAGATTGCAGACTCAAAGATATCTACAATCAATAACCAGCATTTGGCCCTGGATGGATAATTCAGTTGGTTAGAGTACCACCCTGGGCCAAGTTTCTGGGTTCAATCCCCAGTTGGGGCACATACAAAAATCAACTAATGAATGCATAAGTGGAACAACAAATGGTCTCTCTATCTCTATCTCTCTCAAACTCTCCCTTTCTTTTTAAAATAAATAATGTTTTTTATTTAAAAAGCAGAATGTGGACCCAAGCGCAAGGTAGCCCTAATGGGGTTGGGAAACTCAAGCTCATGAATGCAGGCATGTAACTTCCATTATAAGAAAAACAGTGTCTACATTTGCTAGAACAGTGGAGACACAGATCAGTCAGTGCACCAAGTCTTAAATCAGATTTGTTGTTTAGAAACATTGGTAAAAGCTAATCTTCCTAATTGTCAGTATGGGGAAACCCCATTCCAGCTTAGCCTTGCTACTTCCTAGGATCCTAGGCAGAGACTGTTTAAGTATATATTTTGCTTTTATTCATTTAGCTGTGCAAAGTTGGCTCACTGATCCAGCCCAAATATAATGTGGTTTGGGATGGATCAGTGAGCCAACTTTGCACAGCTAAATAAAGTAGACAAAAAGTCATAAACTTAGATTTTGGTATGAAGGGTAATTTTTTTAAAAGTAACATTATAAATAATAAAAACTATAAATATTTCTCCCAGTTGAGAGGGGGTGAACTTTCATGTATAATTTTAGATTCCTAATTAACAATCCCATATGGTTCCCTTGTGAGGTATATCCTTATTGTACGCTTGTTTTTTCTTGCTCACAAATGTGTGCCTCTTATTTCAATATCCTATTTTCTATTCCTTTCTAATTCTATTGTGCTGTCACAGGGGTAAAAATACAGATGTCGTTCTTTTTGCAAAACCAAACCAGGAACAGAAAGTTATTAGAAGGGCCTTACTCATTGACTTTCCAGGCTAATAAAAATGCCAAGAGATATGTTATAATTTTGTGATATCATGTGGCAAAAACTGTTCTAAACCCATAGGTAGGGTCATTTTTTTGAGTTAATATTAACTCTAATGTAGACCAAATTGTGCTGCCTTCATATGCAATATTTCATAAACATAACTCACTATAATTTAAACAATTATACTTTTTCAGAGGAAAGGGTTTATATGAGGCAGTAGATAATTTCTAAGTTGATCTGTTTTGCTTTGTTCATAAAATCCCAACAATTAATCTGTAACACAGGCCCTAACCCATTTGGCTCAGTGGATAGAGCATCAGTCTGTGGACTGAAAGGTCTCAGGTTCAATTCTGGTCAAGGGCATGTTCCTTGGTTGTGGGCACATCCTCAGTAGGAGGTGTGCAGGAGGCAGCTGATTGATGTTTCTCTCTCATCAATATTTCTAACTCTATCCCTATCCCTTCCTCTCTGTAAAAAAATCAATAAAATATATTTTAAAAAATCTATAGAGTTCCCTAAGTTGGCAAAACCTAACACAATTAATCAAAGATTTTTCTTAGGTAGAGATCTAAGGTAGCAAGTTCTAAAACCAATAATTAAAAAACAACAACACATTTAAAAGAGTAAAAAATACAATTCATAAGCACTTTCCCTCCCAGGCTAATCTATACTAATAAAAGGGTAATATGCTAATTAGACCAGGAGATCTTCTAGACCAAGCCATGGTGGTTAGGGGTGATCAGACCAGGAGGGGAGGGCAGTTGGGAGCAATCAGGCTGGCAGGGGGTGAGGGGTAGCAATTGGGGGTGAGCAGACCAGCAGTAAAGAGTGAGGGGTCCTGGACTGCAAGAGAGATGTCCGACCTAGGGGGATCGGGTCTAAGCCAACAGGTGGACATCCCCTGATGAATCCTGCACTGTGAAAGGGCACAGACCAGGATGAGGGACACGCCCCCTCACCCTTGACCCTTTCCCCAGTGTAAGAATTTCTTGCAATTAGATTCTAATATTAAAATAAACTTACTAACAAATAAGGCTGGCTAAGAAAAAGTATGAGCTGCTTGTAGATGATGAGTTCACTGTGTGCAGGCAAACCTTCTCACTAAAGCTGGATAATCACTTTTCATAGATTCAGTAGGATTAACAGTAGGTGAAATACTGGGCTAAACAACCTCTAAGTTCCTTTGAGTGTGTGATTCAATTTGCATGGACAGATTATGTAAAATCCATGATATTAAACCTTCAAATCTAGAACTTAAAATTTTCCTTTGTTTGAATTTTATCAATCTGAAAATAAAAAGGGTATATCTTGTAAATCCCATTTCATAAAGGCTAAATGTTTATTTCAACAGAAAGAATTTAGTAAAATCTTCATGTCAAAGTGAGAAGTCACTCAAAAAATCTAACATGTAGAGTTTTTAGGATAGATGAGAAATAAAATGGATCCATTGAATAGTTCTTTATAATCAAGTGTTGTAAATGGGAAAATGTAAGTATAGAAAATTCAGAAAATTATATCAGCATAAAATTCCACATGGAAAGTGCAGCCAACTTCCAAGTAAAACACCATTTCTCCTATCAACAATATCATTTATATATCAAAAGTTCACTGTAGAGAGGTGATTCTGACAAAATCAAGGGGGAAAAAAATGTTGTGAGCAACTCAGGAGATGATGGTATAAGCAAACAAAAGTCATGAGCATTGTTTTTGGAAGTTCTTGACCTTAATACCCATGTGGATGTTATTACCAAAGCCACTGTTCAGAATGAAGACCACACACCCACCCTAATAGTGTGTGCTGAACAATTAAGACTGCTAATAGTCATGCATTTTGGAATTGGAAGAGAACGTTTTACTTTAAAAGAATTAGCTTTACATATCTTTATTTTCATTTCTTTGGAAGATATAAGAAGTGTGAAAGGAAAAGTCCCGTGATTGTGCCAGTAAACTGGCAAATAGTCAAAACTTAGGAAACTTGTCTGTGCTTCTAGAATTCAGGTGACTTTTACTTATCTGTTAGCCCCATTATTGACTACAACATTTTTTATTTCATTGGTCTCAGTCATGCTAGGAGCAATGGAATGATATTCTATGGAAATACAATTATCAAAATAATACTAAGCATCCATAATTTAAATTGTATATTGGTTAGCCAGGTAAGTTAATAAATGTTTG
The DNA here is from genome assembly GCA_011751065.1 of Lasiurus cinereus. NCBI lineage: Eukaryota > Metazoa > Chordata > Mammalia > Chiroptera > Vespertilionidae > Lasiurus > Lasiurus cinereus. Next base: position 3,623,448 of record JAAGEH010000304.1, on the reverse strand, counting down.
AGCATGACGTATATAAAATAAAGCTTTAGAATGTGGTGAGAAAAAAAACCACTGAGAGATGCCGAGTTGTGTGTTTAAGGAAATCTGTAAAGTCTTCTTATCAGAAAAGCACATAAACAATTGATAACAAAATAACCATAGTAACCTCCCATGAAAAGTGTTCATTTAGTTTCTAGTAATGAAGTCATATTTGAATAGTTTTGAGTCTTTTAGGTCAGACCCCAGGATTCAACAATTAACTCCCCACCTCAATAATTCCATTTATCATTTCATTTATTATGATTATATCAATATTAAAAATGTTTATTATTCCATATAGTCTTCATGTTTGTCATTTTATTATGAAAACAGGGACAGAGTTATCTTCTTTGATATGCATTATAAAACACCTGAGAATATGTTGCATGTTTAGAACTCTGAAAATGAAATCCAAATTTAGTGACTCTTCAAGCACATTGAGACCTTTATAAATAACACTTTCAAAAGTCTTATTTTGTCTTAAACACAAAGTTCTTTCCTCAAGACTATGGTTGCTAAATGGTGTTTCATAAAATTCCAGTGTTATAAAATTCTGTTCAAAAATGGCATCTGTAATGAAATAAGTGTGAAACTTAGGCATCGCCTGAATAACTGTAGATTGGAAACTAGTGTCAGTACAAAGCCAAATAGAATATTATGAGTATATTAATAACTACAGACCCAATACACGAAATTCGTGCAAGAGTAAGCCTTCGCAGCTGCGGCTTTATCCAGAGGTCGTCTAGAAGGCCATTCTGCTGTTTGACCGTTAGGTCAGTTTGCATATTACTCTTTTATTATTATAGATTATTATAGATGATAGATGAGAAGGTGCCTATATTTAATAAGAAGAAACCATTTTGCCTTTATAAATCTTAGAGTGCGCACTAATTTAAGTAATATATTCCCATGATTAAAGATGTGAAGAATAGAGCAATAATATATGCAGATTAATTTTTTTATTCTGTACTTTATGAAGAAATAGGCCTAACAGTAATGCTAAAAAGAGAGGCAATTTCATCATCACACTCCTCCATATTAACTCAAAATATTATGTATTAGAAAAAATACACATTAATTATTTAATAAAGTTAGCCGGCCACTTTTGCAAAGATTGTATTTATGCCACAATATATAATAATTAAAATCTATAAAATCTCATTCCTTTGAAGTAAATTCTCAAGCAGAATATGACTTTTAACTGAGTAATGATGCTAGGAAATATGTTATTAAGTGTAGCAGGAGAAATTAGTTTGAAATACTATTTAAATAATTAATATTAGAAAAACTGTGGAAATAAATGCATGCGTTTTATCTCTCCTCATAGAATGGGTTTATTCTGGAAATGCTAAAATTTCTCTAATTTCTATGGACAATACTTCTCTCCATAATAAAAGTTACTCAGTCCCCATTCCTTATTCTACTGAACATTATTTTTTGCCCTCCCAAAATCGGCTGGTGTTGAGTGTCCACCTATGAACCAGGTCATGGCACTTGCCCAGGTGTTGGGCTCGATTCTTAGGAAAGGGTGTGCAGGAGGCAGCTGATCAATGATTCTCTCTTATTATTGATGTGTCTCTCTTCTGCTCCCTTCCTCTCTGAAATCAATAAAAATATGTCTTAAAGAAATAATAAAATAGGAAAAACTAATAGCTTACTTATAGAGGATAAATGCTAATTTAGACACTCTTATTGTTCTACTAGGATGTTTGAATTGCATGGCAAATGATTTCTGTAGTTTAGTTTTTTTAGTTCTCAAAGTAAGTGATAAATGCTTTGGTCAGGAGCAAAAGAGAGAATTTGCATAAAATGATGTTATTTGGGTACTATAGGGTACTTCCTACCTTCAATAAATTCATTAATGTTGCCTCCAATTTTGACAAGCAATGCTGTACAATGAAATCCCTACTCTATGTACTTATGTCTAAATGTCACAAGCCTAGGGTGGTAAAGCTACAGCCAGTTACTGCAGGCATCATGCTGTTGCTTGCCCTTTATGTTTTTCTTTGTCAGTCTGGCTTTTGGCAACTATTAGATTCCCATGACTAGCATTTGTAGTTTCCCTTTCCAATAAAACTGAAGGGCATTTCAGGGAATAGTTACTAGGTCCTGACCAGTAACTGACCAGTCATGGAGCAAGAACCAGGCCAAGGTCCAAGATGAGGCAATAAGCAGGCTCCAACAGATTCATCTTTTTAGACTTTCTGGTACTTAGAGTTCACAGGATAAATCCACGTCTGATGACCAAGATGAAATCCAGAAAAAAATAAGTCTTTATCTTGATTAGGATACTATTTCAGAAACAGAACAAAGGCAGGTTTCTGGAGCAGTGGCAACACCATTCATAACACTCAAGAACAAGAGTATAGAGCAAAGATAAAAATGCCTGGTAACTTTACTGGTATCATGATTGGCGTAATTGTGTGATACACAGTGTACTTGTTTCACAAAGGCAGCAAACTCAGTATCTGAATGTTTGCCAATCTTGGCACATAATTCTCTCCACATACCTGTTTTCAATCGTATCAGGAAATTCCTCTTACAAACAACTGTAAAGAAAAGAAAAAAGGTGAAAATCAATGTCAAATGAAAGTAGAGCAAGTTTTTAATAGTGATCACTGGCATATTTGAAACAAAATGATGCTGAAAAATTGAAAAAGTATGTGGTTGTGGGATTTTATTTTCAGATTTCTAGGAATTTGAGAGACTTCTCAGGAATATAAAAAGGAGATGGCTCTACAAGCAAAATAATGTATGATTTTTTTTAAGTTTAATTCTCTAATGAAATAAAGTTACACAATCATGGCACTTCAGCCACCTTATATTATTCTTATACCTTTTAATAAAATAAAGGGCACATCAGAACCACTTCCTTTAAATCATTAATGACTTCATTACAAAAGATGGTCCTTTTCAAGAGCCAAAATATTCACATAAAAACTTTTCTCACCCCAATAGAAAATCCCACAATATTATGTTTATTAATATCAGGACTAAAAACCTTCAGTAGGATTGTTGGTCAGAATCCTAGTATGTTTTCAACTTGATTCTCTATTTCCACTTTTGTGAAAGAAGCCCAATGATACAGGAAAACCTAATTTGCACAACTTAGTTTTCTTTGAATTATTGGCCTTAGACTGTTGGCTTTGGCAAACTGCAGTTTATATATTATATATTGCCTTATAATAAATAGATGGTCTGTGCTTATAATCTGTCCATAAAAGTGTTCAATTCACAATGAAGCATTTAATAAAGGGTAAAGAGGGTCATTGTAATGGAAGTAGATTTGTATCCTGGTTCTTGCTCCAGGATAATAAATACATGCAGCAATACAGAAAAGATGTATTACAGAATTGTACACTTAAAACCTACATAATTTTATTATACTCTTCAATAATTTTAATAAACCAATTTTATTTTTACCCCCAATAATTTTAATTTTAATAATTTTAAATGGAGAATTTCTTGTTTTTTTCTACCAACTCTCTCCTATAAAATACTATTAGTAGGTAGTAATAATAACTGATATTCCCTCCCCTCATCGTTTGGATACCTTATTAGAGTCAAGTTATATGATATTTTAATTGTAATGCACAAATCATATTTTATTGCCAACTGTAAAGGAAAGTCCCACTACATTTTAAGAGCATTAGGTATTATAGAGCCTTGATAAATAAGACATAATGTTTAAGTCAAATGCCTCACATTTTGAAACATGTAATATCTTTTTTAAAATATATTTTTTATTGATTATAGAATGGGAGAGGGAGATGGAAACATCAATGATGAGAGACAATCATTCATTGGCTGCCTCCTGCACGCCCCACACCAGAAATCAAGCCTGCAATCCAGGCATGTGCCCTGACCAGGAATCGAACCATGACCTCCTGGTTCATGGGTCAATAATCAACCACTGAACCATGCCAGCTGGGCTTAAACACATAATATCTTAATTGTGTATTTTGAAGTTATCTGTCACTACAAAAAAATACCACAGATTTTTAAACTTGTATGTTTAAAGAGACACACAAAAAGTGTCTATTCCTTTTTTGGAATTTCATCATAGCATCATTTTCAAAGTCTCTATCATTAGGATATGGTTAAGAGCTAACTTGCTAATAATGAGAGACTTCCCAAGTCCCTTTAAAATGGAATTTAAGGTGGACTTTAACATTAAAAGTTAAATATGAAATTCTGTTATTTTAATAAATAAATTATAAATAATATTTTATTTTTAGATACCTTTCTTACTAAGATATAAATGCAGCTGAATGTACCTGTTTAATATAGAATAATCAAGTATTCAAAAAAATAAAATAAAACTATATTCAAATCTCAATTATGTAAACTATATTTTTTGGCCTTACATCAGTCTGCACAAACACAATTCATAGTTAATATTAAAAAAAAAAAAAGGTTATGTATGTGTACTAAGGTCAGAATGTTTTTGGCTCCTCAATTCATGTTAAAATCCTAATCTCAATGTGAAGGCATTTAGGAAGGTCTTTGAGAGATGCTTAGGTCATGGAAATGGAACTCCCAGGAAAAGGATTAGTGCCTTATATAAAAAGACCCTGCAGAGCTCCCTAGTTACTTCAGCCAGGCAAGAATACAATGAGATGTCTGCACCCCACAAAAAGGCCTTCATTTAAATGGAACCCTGATCTCAGACTTCCAGAATCCAGAATGATGAGAAATAAGTCTCTGTTGTTATAGCCAGCCAGTCTGTTGTAACTTTTATGGCAGCATGAGCAGACTAAAACAATACAGGGGAGGGGCTAAATAAAATTTTGCCAACATTTCTGTAGAATCTTAAGAATTTCTTTTATCTTCCTCATAATTTCCCTTTTCTATAAAATGTGTGTGCAAAGAGGGAGGATTTGTTCTTCAACTCTACCTGGAAGAACTACATGGAATGGAGGGGAGAATGTAGATGTTGGAATACAGCTTAGTTATCTAGCCCATCTGAGACCTCAGGTGCTGCATTTCCATCCCAAATAAGTGATAACAATGTCCATGTTACAGAGATGTTGAGGTTGTCAGATAATGACTTTCAGAAGGTGATGCATATAAAACCCCTGTAATCATATCTCTTTCCCCCTTTCCAAAAACCTAAGTCCTTGTGAGAATCCTTTGGACACCAAGAGAACACCAAAAAGTTACATATTCAAATTTAGATTTCGTAGACCACAACTCAATATTTGAGTGTATAACTAAAGAGACATTAAGTATTATCGCTTCAAGACAAAAGCTATAAAGCAAGAGGCCCAATAAAACATGAAATAATTTAAAATAGGTTATAGACTAAAAAAGTTGAATGGAATACTCTTAAATGAAGTTATAGACCAAACATGTATAATAATTTTGATCACAAATACTAAAGTAATAATTAGGTTTCTGAGCATTTAAAATGTTTTTTAAATTAGTGATAGTTCCTTTTTGGAACATTTTAAAACAAATGTAGATAATGAACCTAGGTATCTTATTTGAAATGTTATTGATGAAAATATTTAAGACACAATTAAAATTTGCATGTCTCCTCAATGTAGCATTTTTTCTTAAATTAACATGTTATTTAAAGATTAAATATAAAAAATAAAATAATTTTCAGATGAGCTTTAAATCTGTAAATCCTCCAGTGGCAGGTCATTACCTTGTGTAATTAATATTTTCCATATAGCAGATTACTCTTCACAGAGATGCTAATATTGCCCACAGGGACAGACTTACATTTTCTTATACTCCTTGAGTCATCTTCTAAACCTTCACCTTTTCCTATCTACTCATTATCTCATTATTCTGTCATATCTATTACTGATATGCAAATATTTCTGCAGTACCTGCTGCTTTTTAAATTCAGAAAAAAAAACTCGTATTAACTTGGCATTGATTCTTTGTTTTCTTTCTGACAGAGGCCATCCCTTTAGGAAAATGCATTCAAGCACTTTACTGCTACATTGAAGATACTATACAATAAGTAACTGGGGACTATATGAATAATAGAAACAGAAGGGAACCATGATGGCAGCATAGGTACATGCCAGTCAGTACTTGCCACCTCTCACAATCACATCAAAATGACAACTAAAATACAGAACAACCATAATTAGAACTGTCTGAAAGCTGGTTTAATGGAAGTCTAAAACTATATAAAATCAATATATTTTTATTTATTTCAGAGAGGCTGAGAGAGAATCATTGACTGCCTCCTTCATCCCCCACACTGGGGATCAAGCCCAAAACTGGGCATGTGCTCTGACTGGAAATCAAGTTATGATTTCCTATTTCATAGGTCAATGCTCAATCACTGATATATGACAGCCAGGCAATCAGGAGGGATATCTAGGCTGCAGAGGTCTCCCACGAGGAGCAAGGAGTTCCAGCCCAACACCAGATCCCTCAACACATAGAAACAGAAGTTGAACTCAGAGGATAGCTTTCTCCCAGACAAAAGTGTTGGCAAAGAATAAGGAGAGAAACCAAGATGGCGGCATAGGTAAATGCCTAAACTGATGCCTCGTACAACAATTTCAAAACTACAACTAAAAGATAAAACGGTCTTCATCCAGAACCACAGGAAGGCTGGCTGAATGGAAATTCTACAACTAGAAGGAAAGAGAAAAGCACACTGAGACTAAGAAGAGCTGCAGGAAGCAGATGTACTAAGTGACTATATTCCAGGAAAGCTTTATTTGGAAAAGCAGGCAACTGACTGAATACGGCCCAAGGGCTATAGTTTGTCAACCTCTGTTGTAGAAGATCACTGCTCTCTACCTTATTTTGACATTTAATTCTATTCTAGGTTGTGTCTTTAAACAGTGCATACACAGAAATTACAGTCTCCTCAGGGGGTCAGAAAAGATGTCTTATCCTATCTAATAAAAGAGTAATATGCAAGTTGAGCATCACTCTAACACACAAGATGACTGCCCCCATGTGGACACAAGATGGCCTGCAGGGGAGAGCAGTTGGGAGGGACCAGGTTAGCAAGGGAGGGAAGTTGGGGGCAATGAGGCCAGCAGGAGAGAACAGTTGGGAGGGACCAGGCCTGTAGGGGAGGGTAGTTAGGGGTAACCAGGCTGGCAGAGGATGGAAGTTGGGGGCAACCAGGCCTCCAGGGAAGGGCAGTTGTGGGGGACCCAGAGAGCAGTTGGGGGGAAAGGGAACAGGCCTGCAGGGGAGGGCAGTTAGGGGCAAACAGGCTGGCAGGGGAGCAGTTAGGCATCAATCAGGCTGGCAGGGGAATGGTTAGAGGGTGATCAGGCTGGCAGGTAGAAGCAGTTAGGGGCAATCAGGAAGGCAGGCAGATGGTCAGTTGGGACCAGCAGTCCTGGATTGTAAGAGGGATGTCCGACTGCTCATTTAGGCCCGATCCTACTGGGATCGGGCAGTCGGACATCCCTTGAGGGTTCCAGATTGGAGAGGGTGCAGGCTGGGCTGAGGTACACACACTCCAGTGCACAAATTTTGTGCACCAGGCCTCTAGTCCTATTTAGTAAAAGAGAAACATGGAAATTGACCGTACCTCCACTACTCCCACAAGCTACACCCACCAGCCAATTACGAGTGAGTATGCAAATTAACTGAACAAATATGGCAGCGGCCACAGAGCAGGAGGGTTGGATTGCACTTGATGATGGAGGAAGTCAAACTTTCTACCTTTCATAGCCTGCCTGGCCTCTGCTCAAGGCTACAAAGTTTTAATTAAAGAAGATAAATAAATCCTAGATACCAAGGCCTCTGCTTGGGTCACCAGGGGGTGTGGCTGGCCTGCAAACCACCAGAGGCCCCTTACCCAGGCTGCCCCATGCCCCAAGGGAACCCCAACCCTGATTCGGGACACCTTTCAGGGCAAACCAGCAGGCCCCCATCTGTGCACCAAGCCTCTATCCTATCTAATAAAAGGGTAATATGCAAATTGACCATTACTCCAACACACAAGATGGCTGCCCCCATGTGGCCAAAGATGACTGCCCCCATGTGGTCACAAGGTGGCCACCACAAGATGGCCAGAATGGGAGAGCAGTTGGGAGAGAGTAGGCCTGCAAAGGAGGGCAGTTGGGGGAGGACAGTTGGGGGTGACCAGGCTGGCAGGGGAGGGCAGTTAGGGGCAATCAGACTGGCAACAGAGCAGTTAGGCATCAATTAAGCTAACAGGAGAGTGGTTAGGGAGTGATCGAGCTGGCAGGAAGATCTGATCACAGGCAGAAGCAGTTAGAGGCAATGAGGAAGGCAGGCAGGCGAGCATTTGGGAACCAGTAGTCCTGGCTTGTGAGAGGGATCCCAGATTGGTGAGAGTGCAGTCTAGGCTGAGGGATACCCCAACCCTCTGTGCATGAATTTCGTGCACTGGTTCTCTAATATATATATATATTTCAGCTCTCTCTGCAGAACACTTCGTTTGGCAATGCTTAATTATTTACTGATTTAAATTGATTTAAGACATGAGAGTAAAGTCCAGTTGCCATTTGTATCTTACCTGCACTGAAGCATCTACTAAAACATTGACTCTCAGAATTCTCTAATGGACAGCCTCAACTTGCTGAGTGTTTATTCTCTCCTTAATGAATATTAATCAAATGTTTCCCCATTTGAGACTATATTGTATTTTTCTCCCTTATTATTATTACCTACCACAGATATGGCCATGTAGATGCCTGTGGCAACATAATACATCCCCTGTAGAAGCTTCTCACTATAGTAGCTGCCTTTCATAGGTAGCTTGCCTGTCATGATAGTGGGTGCCTCTTGCAATAGTGTCAGCCTCTTGCGATAGTGCCTGGCAGGGTTGCTGTCTATCAAGATAGTAGCTGCCATTGAGATAGTGCCCAGCTGAGAAGCTGCCTCTGCTGATAGTAGCTGCCTAGATTTTTTCAGTCCCTCCTGCTTTCTCCAGCTTCTCTGAGTTTACAGACACAAGGTCACTCTTTTCTCTAAGCTTCCCACTTTGGTTCCAGATGCATCCTCTAATCAAAAAGGAATCCTTATCATTCTGTTGACTCTACTTTTTAGCAGATGGAACAAAACTCATTATAGTTGACTCATTATAGTCTCTTTTTTTTTTTTTAACATTTCTCAAGCTTTTCCCCCCTGGAATCTCTTAAACCCCACAGCATCAGTGAGTATTTTAAAATAATAATATTAAAAATATACATTGTGGTTAATAGGTTCAAATCCAGATCTCCCTACTGATGAGATGCACAACCTTGGTTAAATTACTTAAACCACTGTGCCCTAATTCTCTCATGTATAAACTGAGGGTTAAAAGGTTTTGAAGATTAAATTACTTAAAACATGTAACATAAACATGTAAAAGGATTCTTCGCATATTGAAATGTTTAATAAAGACAAGCTAATTTTACTCAAATGTTATCTCTACAGCTTAATCTAATAGCCTCTTATTTGGTCCAATGTCTCCAAACTCATTTATTATACACATACAAATAACACGGCATGTTTATTATTTTACCTCTTATGCCATTCATCTATAAAAATGGATAATTTCACTGAATAGCTAATTTTTAATTGTAACCAAAATTTAAAGTGGGTTTTCTTTTTTTCCTTCCTTTCAATGGTTTACTCATTTATTCATTTGCTATGCTGAGGGCCACAGAGATAAATGTTCAGCCCTAAAATAAGTGGGTCCTTCCATAAATGGCTCTCTCGATACACTTCTATTTCTCATCTCCGACTTCATCAGGAAAGAGATGATATTGATGGCTAATTGAGTTATAAACAAGAGTTCAAACATTTATATTAAAAAATAACCCCTAGTGCCGAGACCGATTTGGCTCAGTGGACAGAGCATCTGCTTAAGGACTGAAAGGTCCCAGGTTTGATTCCGGTTGGGGGCATGTATCTTGCTTGCAGGCACATCTCCACAGTAGGGCGTGCAGGAGGTGGCTGATCGATGTCTCTCATCGATGTTTCTGACTTTCTATCTCTCTCTCTTCCTCTCTGTAAAAAATCAATAAAATATATTTAAAAAAATAACCCTCGCTGAAACCAGTTGGGCTCGGTGAATAGAGCATTGGCCTGAAGATTGAAAGGTCCCAGATTCGATTTCGGTCAAGGGCATGTACCTTGGTTGCGGGCACATCCCAGTAGGAGGCATGCAGGAGACAGCTGGTGGATGTCTCTCTTTCATAGATGTTTCTAACTATCTGTCCCTCTCCCTTCCTCTCTGTAAAAAAATCAATAAAATATATATTTTTTAAAAATTAAATAAATAAATAACCCTTTTCACCCTTGAACTATTCTGTACATTTCTTGACTTGCTTAAACTTAAATGCCTCTAAAAACTTAGTTGCCTTACATTAAAAAAAAAAAAAAAGAATTTATCCTGGTCATGCAAAGAATATTTAGAAAATAGAATGTTAGATTAATATAGAAAACAGAAACATGTGATCTGTCATCCCAAATGTACAAGCTGTCAATCAACCCAAAAGGAATTTATTTTGTGTGGCCCTAGAAAGCTGAGTAAGGGTCCTATGTAGAAGCAATAGAATTGAGTAACAATTGTAACTGGGTTCAACAGACTGCCTCATTGTGCATACTTAAAGTACACAATAGATTATTGTTTATTGAAGATGCTGAAGAAACAATATATAAAAGTAAAAACAGATGTCCCCTAAGTTCCTTGAAATTCCATAAGCCACCAAAGTGCTAAATGATATGTAAATATGAATTCATTATTATTCTTAGCATCCCGAAATTTGTAGTATTTGAAGAAACTGAAGGTTTATACAATTGCAACTGTGATAAAATGGCTAAAACAAATAAAGAGATTACAAATGCAATGTTACTGAAATCTTAGAAAAGATTCTTCAGGCTATTCAGGGGCTTCAGAAGAAATCTGAAGGTGGTATTTAAGCTCAGCTTGAAGATGAGATTAAAGTGAAATATGGAAACAGCAAGAAGTTAGAGCATTTTAAGATGAAAGAACAGCATGACCAAAGGTATAGTGGCATGTAGGTGAAAGAGGCACGGGGAACAGTTCAGTTTGACTTCAGTGGGAGATAAGCCTGAAAAAGCTTTCTGGAGTAACAAGGACTGAAATGTTGCTCCTTAAGCCTAGGTAATGGGAGTCACCAAAGTGTTATTTACAAGTAGGTAAGAGAGAAGTACTTCAGTTAGAGTATCTGGTAGCTCGGAAGAATTAACTTGTACAGTGAGAGACTAGAAATGAGACGATCTACTAAGAGACTACAACATGACTCTGGGAAATACGTCAAAAGTGCCTGACTTTGTGGCAGTATCAGAAAAGAGGACACTTTGGATATGCAAATGTCAGATCTTAGCAACTGACTGAATCACCAGGCCAGGGGAAAGAGGGTTGCAAAAGTTTCCAGACCAGAATGCTGTAAAATATTAAGACCAATAAAAGCAAAGGGAGCATCAATCAGAAGGAAGACACAGAACGTTCAGAAGAAACCACAGGTATTGGTAGTGTGAGCCACACAGTAAAGGGAAGCGGTCCAGCAAGGCATTTGGAAAGGTCATCCTGGAGACTACGTGAAGGTCAGGGCTGAAGATAATGACTTGGGAGTTATTCCTACTGAGGTGAAAGCCAAGGCAAAGAGAGGATGAGTTTTGCCAATCGATAGACCATACACAGAAGAAACACTCAAAACATAAATTGAGGAACGCATACTTTAGTGAGTAGGAGGTAAAAGGAGAGCCAAACAAGCTGCCAATGAGCAGTCAGTGAAGTAAGGAGAACAGAGGGCACGGAAGCCAAAATGATGCTGAAGAGCAGGAGGTGCCAATATTGCCAAAAGCTGTTGATAGTTAAAGCAAATAAAGATTGCCTTGGCTGGTGTGGCTCAATGGTTAGAATGTCAGCCCGCACACCAGAAGGGTCATGCATTCGATTCCCAGTCAAGGACACATACCTGGGTTGAAGGTTCAATCCCTGGCCCCCGTAGGGGTGCACGCAGGAGGCAACCAAACGATGTGTCTCTCCCACATTAACATCTTTCTCTCTCTCCCTGTTCACCTTACCTTTATCCCTTCCTTCTTCCCTCCCTTCCACTGTCTCTGAAAAAATAAAAGGGAAAAAATGTCCTCAGGTGAGGATTAACAAAAACTAAAAAAATAAAGCAGATCAAGATTTGGAGCCTAGGAGATCCATGATAATCTAATTATTAAATGTTAATAATTACATATATCTTATGAGAAAAATCTTATCACTTCAAATCAGTTTCACGAGAGATTATCTTTTAATATATTTTTGTTGATTTAAGAGAGGAAAGGAGAGGGAGAGAAGAGAGAATCATTGATCTGCTGCTCCCTGTATGCGCCCCACTGGGGATGGAGCCTGCAACCCAGCATGTGCCCTGACCGGGATCGAACCATGACTTCTTGATTCATAGGTTGATGCACAACCACTGAGACATACCAGCCAGGTGAGATTATTATTATTTTTTTATTATATTTTGAAGAAAAGCAAAACAATTTCTTATTTGAAGATACTCAGATCTGAAGAATAATTCCCTTAAACATTCTCAATTTTTATCCTATTGGACAATAGTTAGTACTAATCTTCCAAGGGGTATATTTAAATGTGGAGGCAGTTTAGGTAATTACAATGACTTGAAGGTAAGCTGAGGGCATAAGGAGGACAAGAGGCCATAGACACTAAATGTTGTCTAATGAAAGTCATGCATTCCCACACAAGGAAGAGGTGTCTGCCCAAAACACCAACAGTGTCACCTGTGGAGAACACTGTCACATGCTGCTGTTTACCACTAAATGTATCTTTGGCATATTTGAGAAGAACTGATAGAACTTCAGATGCTAAAATTTTGGAGCAGTGATTTTAAAATAAGGTAAACAACATTAACATATTTCACCCCTTAGAAGCTTTTCAAGCAAATGTATGTCTTTTAGTTTTACTGTTTATTCCTATCTAATCTAGTTCCAAAGGAAATAGGTCTTCAAGTAAATTAATTAGTTGGGCAAAATAAATACATAAATGGATAAATAAATAAATAAATAATAAATATTCCATATATTAACTCTAATCAGAATCTGAGTAGAGATATAGATGATTAAGATACATTTTATTGTGTTATTAGGTGAGGAAACAGCCAATATTTCCAATAAAATGTTTTCTTAAAAATACTAACATTTTATACAAATCTTTAAACAATTGCATTCTCTTGCATTCACCACTCATACTAAATATTTTCAATTGAAAATGCCTAGTATTACCAAGAGTACATTAGCAGTTCAGATAATTGAAGCACATACACATTTTTTATGGGACTATTCTAACTGCTCAAAACTTTTAACACAAATATATTTACACTAGCATCTTGTAGCTATCACTCAAATGCCCTGTAAGAGTATTATTAACTTCTTTAGGGTTCAATGAATTTTAATCAGAACATTTGCAAGATAGTTTTGATATTAGTATAGGAAAATTATTTTCCAAAATATATGCATCACTTATTAAACTTATATCCTATCTAATAAAATAATATGCAAATTAAGAACTCCAAGACACAAAATGGTCATCCACATATGATCAAAGATGGCTGCCCCCATGTGGACACAAAGATGGCCACCACAAGATGGCCACAGGAGAGGGCAGTTGTGGGCAGTCAGAGGTGACCAGGCCAGCAGAGGAGGGCAGTTAGGTGTGACCAGGCTGGCAGAGAAGGGCAGTTGGAGGAGACAAGGCCTACAGGGGAGGGCAGTTGTGGGCAACCAGGCAAGCAGGGAGGGCAGTTAGGGGTGACCAGGCCAGCAGAGGAGGGCAGTTGTGGGCAGGGGGGCGAAGAACCAGGACTGCAGGGGAGGGAAGTTGGGGGGACCAGGCCTACAGGGGAGGGTAGCTGGGGGGGGTGGGCAGGCCTGCAGCGGGGGGCAGTTATAGGGGAGCCAGGCCTGCAGTGAATGACAGTTGGGGGTGATCAGACTGGCAGGGGAGGACAGTTAGGGGTGACAAAGATGGCAGGGGAGGGCAGTTAGGGGCAATCAGGCTGGCCAGGGGGCAGTTAGACATCGATCAGGCTGGCAGGGGAGTGGTTAGGGGGTGATCAGGCTGACAGGTAGAAGCAGTTAGGGGAATTGGGCCTAAATGGGTGGTCAGACATCCCTCAAGGGGTCCCAAATTGGAGAAGGTGCAGACTTGGCTAAGAGACACCCCTTGCCCCGTGCACAAATTTCTAGTTTTATGAATAACACTAATATTTACGAATATTTATGAATATGTCTGGTGCAACCAAATACCCGTTAGTCCACTCAAAGGTGAACTAGTTTTATTATAGCCAAGTTCAATTTGTTTAACTTGTGTTTAATTTTTCCAGTGTTCTTGATTATTATAGTTTATACCTAAATACACATAACCTCTTTTGTTTACTAATTGCTAAATATGTGTAGTAAAGGTTATATCTTCCTCTAGACAATGGTCCATAGGAAGCTATTTTCTCATATTATGATTGTAAGCAGCAAGTAGAATAGGCACTGGGGTTTACCAGTTAAGGGACCAATTGGGAAAATAAAGCTTTCTCTATGTTCCTCTAGAAGTTTAAAAAAAAGTCCTATTACTTATTAAGACTTAGACTGCAGTTGTTTCCTAACACATTTCCTAATACCTTTGACCCAAACACTGTTGAGAAAGCCTGTGAAAAACCAGGATGACATCTCAGACAATGAGAGTCCATTTAGTGGCTTATTATACAATACAACACTGTAACCCCATCTAATGGGAAACTTGCTTTTCAAAAGGTTCCTAAAAATCTGTTTAAAAGAATAAGCCAGTGATCCTTGTAATAATCTAACAGACATAAGGCCAAATATTGAATGCCTACCATATACTGAGTTATGTACATGCTCTGCACAGTGCTAAGTATTTTACAGGCATCTATGTTTAATCTATACAACCAACACACACATGAAATTGATTATGGTCCTCTATTTACACTCAAAGAAACCAGAGAGGTTCAGCAACATACACTAGCTAGTAAGCAGCAGACCAGACTTCAAAACCCTCCGCCCTGCCCTGACACAGACCTTTGTCCCACAGGGGCTCCCAGATGAAACACACATGGTTCTACTCTTAAGGACCATATCACCTAGAAAGAGAGATAGAACGTCTACCTAAATGATTATGATTCCAGATAAATATATTAACTTTCCTAAGGGAAGTCCAGATCAAGTTTCAAGGCAGTGCTGAGGAACACAAATTTTTTTAGAATAACAAGACCTGAAGCAATTTTTTTTTTCTGGGAGATGGATTGTAAGGGATGGAGGGGGGTAAAGGGCCATACAAGAGCATAACTGGTATTATCGCATGCCATTCTCTTTGTCAGGCAGAGTGAAGACACCTTATATGTGTTATCTTCTTTGTTCAGAAAAATCATGAAAGTATTACTCCACATTGCATAAAACTAAGTCAACAAGTGGGTCAATGGAAATTTGAACCCAGACATTCTCATTCAGCTTCATCCAAGGCAGAAGCTGTAATACTTAGTGATTAAAACCAGGCTGACCCAGTGCTTGCCCCAACTCAGCCACTTAGTAGCTGTGCTATTTGAACAAGTTACTTAATTTTCTGTGGCTAAATTCCTCTTATGTAAACATAGATATTGACAGAACACTTTCATTGGGTGGTTAAAGGGATAAAAGGAGTAAATGATATACAGAAAGTGGCAACACCATGAAATTACTATACCCTTCTTAGCTTCTTAGAGTGAATGGGTTAGTTTGTCCAAAGTCTGGAAGGTACTGAAACTCAGTCTTGTTAGACAGACTCCAGAGCAAGGACAATGGGCCAGGTGCAGAAACTCACTAGATCAGAAAGCTCTGGATGCCTAGCAAGGGGCAAAACAGAAAACAAGAACCTCATCCCCAAGGTAACCTATCATCCCCTAGCACAGGTTTAGACCTTGACCTTTTCCTTCCTAAAGACAACATGTAGGTCTTTATGTGTGTTTTAGTTCCAGGCCTAGAAAAGCAGCAGAGCAGGCAAGTGACCATAGCATATGCATATATACATTTGTTT
>JAAGEH010000304.1:3517550-3607318 GCA_011751065.1 Lasiurus cinereus | reverse complement strand
TATATATATGTGTGTGTGTGTGTGTGTGTGTGTGTGTGTGTGTGTGTGTGTATGTGTGTGTGTGTGTGTGTGTGTGTGTGTGTGTGTTTAGCTCGGCAGACCAAAGAGTCCTGGGTTTGATTCTGGTCAAGCACGGATCCTAGTTGCAGGCTCCTCCCCAGCCTGGGCCCTGGTCGGGCATGTGCACGAGCCAACCAATCAATGTGTTTCTCTCACATTGATGTTTCTCTCTGCCTTTACCTCTTTATTCTACTCTCCTTAAAAATCAATGGAAAAATATACTTGGGTGAGGATTAACCAAAAGAAAAAATTATATATATATATATATATATATATGTGTGTGTGTGTGTGTGTGTGTGTGTGTGTGTGTGTGTATTGATTGATTTTTAGAGAGAGAGAGCTAGAGAATTAGAAACATTGATGAGAAATGTTACCTATCATATCATCTATCAGCTGCCTTTTGCACACCCCTACTGGGGATCAAGCCTGAAACCTGGGCTTGTGCTCTGATCAGGAATCGAACTGTGACTTCTTGGTTCCTGAGTCAAACGCTCAACTACTGAATCACATCAGAAAGGCTCAAAAGATTTTTTTTTAACAGAGAAAAGACTTTTAGTTATTACAACAGGCCCTGAAATACATCAAGGATTCATTCTCTCCCCTAAGTTGTTAAACTAATTAGGCCTATTTAATGTGCTTGAAAAATTACATGGGAAGCTTTGCCAAATAAGAATATGCATATATTTTTCTTAAAATGGATACTCTAGGAATTTCAATCTGCTCTAGGAAGGAACTTGCAAAGATTCAGAGCCAACAGGAAATTCTCAGGAGTAACAGGTATCCTGTCAGTAATAAGCCTAGAATAATAGTTCCCTGTGGGAGGCACCTGGCAGTAGTACTCCAGATGTTTGTAATCTACACATTGGGTGTTTATGAATTGTTTCCTGTACTCAATACACACTTCCAATAAGCCATGTGCAACATTTTAAAATCTTGCATGTAGTTTGTCCTTTATATATATTTCAAAACTCTGTGTTGAATCTCAAAATATAAGCTTTATTTTTCTTTCAAGACATTTCATAATAATTATTATTTAACAAGAAATTGTCATCTTGAAATGTTATATCTTACAGAGAAACAAGAATTTTTGTCATTTGTTTTATGGTCAAGTTTATAATCACATTATTTATGTTTGCCATTTACAAACCATCGTTTTGCTCTGATGCGTTTACAAATATGTTAGTTAAGTCTGAAAATATTCATAACAAGAACTTTGATTTACTCTAAATTACAGCTTTCTAAACAGATCTTCTCTTCAAAATGAAAATTTATAGGACTCTAAATGACTGAAAACATAAAATACTGAATAATAATCAGGACAAACAAAATATTTGTTATATGAAAATCATTCTGTCTTACAGATATAAGAATTCTTGTTTTTATTTCCCTAGAACAATTTTTTATACCTTCATAAGCAATATGGAAGCTTTTATAGTTTTCTCCATACCTTATCTCTCCAGATTTTGGCAATTCTTAATGAGTGAATCATGGCTATAAGTTTCTTTGCATGAATTCAGCAAGACCAGTTTCCAATTGTCGTTTTATTAACCAAAATTTTGATTGGGATGTCATGTCTGAAAGAGATATACCTAACTCTGGATATCACTAGAAAGCCTAAAGAAGCCAATAAGAGCCTTGTGAAGAAAGTCTGGCACCTTGCTTAATCATGTGGTTCATTGTAGTTTTCCCAGGTAAGGAACAAAGGTTGCTTTCCTGAGAGATGGCAAAGAAGGAACCTCAATATATCATTGGGGACTTCAAGAACTTGAAGAATTCACCCAAGTCTACAAGTACTGCAGGAAAACCTGATGGCAGCAAGGAGGCTCAGCTTCTTTGCCCTGAGGGTCTAATTATAGCTCAATCATGAGATCCCAGCAAAGCAGGTTTTTAAAAGCCTATGTAATCAATTGCTATTCTTACTGTGTTCATGCAAACAATCAGACCAAATTGTAACCAAACTTAATAAATTAGTATTAAGTTGGCTCTTTAATAAAAATGAGGGTGATTCTAGGGGTGAAAAGTGTGTTTCAATAGACTCTTTAATACACAGTTATGAATAATAAACTCAAAGCTTTATTTTTCACCTATGAATTAAATTGGATCCTGAATTCATCTTAAATATTTGGCTACAACCCTCCAAGCTAATGTTTCTTTCTTTTCAGCAAACCCTTTTCATAATTCTCGTCATTCTAGCTTTTGCCCCAATAATACAAAAATTTATAAAACAGTTTCTCTCCACCAGTTACAAGCCCTACTTATCCTTGGGAAATACCACCCTCCTTTTCTACCTCATTGTCCCTCTAAAAACCGTAAGGATTTTTGGCTCTGAAGGAAAACATTGTCCCCTTACAGCAAGAAGCCATTACAGAAAAGATCCTATGCACCTTTCTCTAAAAGAATTCAATACCAAAAATCCTTGAGGGTGGAAATGTTAGACAGACCCAAGAGCAAAGACAATGGGGCAGGTACAAAAACTCACCAGGACAGAAAGCTCTGGATGCCGAGCAAGGGGGCAAAACTGGGAAAACAAGAACTTCACTACCAGGGTAACCTATCTTCCCCCTAGCATATTGCTGGTCATGGGGTTTGGACTCCCAATCTTTCATATTGCTAGTCAGGTAGTTTAGACACTTTCCTCCCTAAAGATAACATTTAGGCTCTGGTATATTTCAGCTCCAGGCCCAGAAAAGCAGCAAAGCCAGAAAAGTGACACTGTGGCTGCCTCAGGATCAGCTCAGCCCCAGACCCACTGATGATAAGATCTTCCTGCCAGTGACTTAATATAAGGATGCAACTCCAGCTTCTGGGTGCTGACATCATCCACTCAATGTCCCCTTGGCTCAGTGCTGTGCAGCCCTTCCTTTGGATATTCCATCCCCTATCACCTTTTCCTTAAATAAATTAAATTTTTCTTTATCCACTGTCTGAGATGGCTATTTAGCCTGCCAGTTAAATAGCTAGAAGGAAATATTCCATATCTGTTTATACAAGGTCACTATCAATGGTTAAAAAAAAAAGAAATGGAGTTGAATGTACAGGTTTCTCAGGCAAGATAGCTTTCTCAGATTTGACTATTAGTAGATCATACAAATATTTCTTAGACTGCTAAGTCCCTTTCAAGTTATTTGGAGGAATGTCTGTTGAGAAGGAAATTGGGAGAAACCAAGATGGCAGCATAGGTAAACATCTGAAATTGCTGCCTCGCACAACCACTTCAAAAGTACAACTAAAGACAAAACGGACATCGTCCAGAACCACAGGAAGGCTGGCTGAGTGGAAATTCTACAACTAGAAGGAAAGAGAAAAGCACACTGAGACTAAGAGGAGGTGCTGAAGTAAAGTGCAGAGGTACAGAGACGTGCACGGGGGAAGGGGCTGGCAACTGAGTACATGGTTTTCTTTCTAAATCAGGAGGGAGACACAAGCTCACAACTGCTCTGAACTCCAGTTCTGGATGAGACTCTGGGGACCCAGACTAAGACTGAGGGTAAATGGACTGCCTGGCATCAGGCAGAACTTGAGGGCCACTTTCTCTCAGAAGTGCTTGCAGAGATCACCAAGGGACACTGAGACCTGGGCCTCTTAGGACAGGGCTGAGGATCAGCCATAGCTGTGTGTTCCGCCCTGTGGATTCCCTGAGACCTTGCCCCATCCAAGTTGTGTGCAGGGGCTTTTGCATATGAATGGCCTGGCCCTTTGCAATCTAAAATTACCAAACAAATTGCAGCTGGATCAGAGAGACCCAGAACATCCAAAAGAAGGCCCAAGGCCCCACAGCAGCTTGCATTGCTTCACAGCTGAGCCTCATCTGGACACCTCTAAACCCCAAACAAAGAAGAGAAATCTGCAAATCTCTGTAGCTCCTTCTGGGTGGCCTCAAGCAGAGGCTAAATTAGCACCTCTTTAGAGATCCAAGAGCCAGTGTACCCAGTGGTCAGAGTGGGAGCATCCAGATTACAAGTCCTCAGATCCTTTAGGAACACACTCAGGGGGAAGACTCAGTGAGCACCAAAGCCCCCCGAAGCAAGTCTTGGCCCATAAGGGTGTCTCCAGCACAGAAGTTCTCCCATTGTAGACACAGCTGCTCCTCAGAGCCAATTGGCCTGGAGGTCAATTCCTCCCTGTGATACCAACAACAATCAAGGCTTAACTACAACAAGATTGTTCACACAGCCCAAAAACAGGTGTACCAAGAGAGTCCACCTCAGGTAAGTGAGGAGGCTGAGCCACTGGGCCCTAAAGGACACCTAGCACACAAAGCCACAAGGAAGCAGCCAAAATGTGGAGACAAGGAAACTGGTCACAAATGAAAGAAATGGAGAAAAGCAAACTATTGAATATAGAGTTCAAAACTATGGTTATAAGGTTTTTCAAAAATTTTCTAGAAAGAGCCAATAAATTTAGTGACACCCTCAAGGATATGAAAAGGACCAACTAGAAATTAAGCATAGACTGACTGAAACAAAGAATAATATACAGAGATCCAACAGCAGACTAGAGGATCTCAAGAATCAAGTCAAAGATTTGAAATACAAAGAAGTAAAAAACACTCAACTGGAAAAGCAAAAGGAAAAAATAATCCAAAAATATGAAGATAGGGTAAGGAGCCTCTGGGACAACTTCAAGGGTACCAAGATCTGAATTATGGGGGTGCCAGAAGAAGAGAGAGCAAGATACTGAAAACCTATTTGAAGAAATAAAGACTGAAAACTTCCCCCACTTGGTGAAATAAATAGACTCACTAGTCCAGGAAGTGCAGAGAACCCCAAACAAGAGGAATCCAAAGAGGACCACACCAAGATACATCATAATTAAAATGCCAAGAGCAAAAGACAAAGAGAGAATCTTAAAAGCAGCAAGAGAAAACCAATTAGTTACCTACAAGGGAGTACCCATATGATTGTCAGATTGTTTCTCAACAGAAACTATGCAGGCCAGAAGGGAGTGGCAAGAAATATTCAAAGTGATGAGTAGCAAGAACCTACAACCAAGATTACTCTACCAGCAAAGCTATCATTCAGAATTGAAGGCCAGATAAAGAGCTTCACAGATAAGAAAAAGCTAAAGGAGTTCATCACCTCCAAACTAGTATTATATGAAATGCCGAAAGGCATTCTTTAAGAAGAGGAAGAAGACAAAAATGTAAAGATAAAAATTATGAAAAACAAATACATATCTATCAAGTGAATCTAAATATCAAGTGAATAAAAAAATCTGATGAACAGAATAAACTGGTGAATATAATAGAATCAGGGGCATAGAAAGGGAGTGGACTGACAATTCTCGGGGTGTGGGGAAGGGTGTAGGGGCATGGGTAGAGACTGGACAAAAATTGCACACCTATGGATGAGGACAGTGTAGGGGGTTGGGGGAGGGAATAAGGGCAGAGGGTGAGGTGGGAACCTGGTAGAGTGGAGCTATGGGGGAAAAAAGAGGAACAACTGTAATAATCTGAATAGAGATTTGTTTTTTAAAAATAAAATGTTCAGGTATAAGGAATTGCTAGGGGGCGGGGGAGGAAATTGGCTGAAAGTGAAGAGGTTAGGGGGAAGATACATTGGATAACTAGGTTTGACTTTTTTGAGAGTAGAATTCCAATCTCATTCATCTTGGTAACCACAGTTCAGTGTCTGGAAAGGTTTTAGGGGTTTTAACATGGCCAGTCTCTAGTTAGGTTTTTTCCATACACTTTGTTTCTCACAATAGCACTTTATGGTTGGTGCCCCAAATCCCATTTTCTGGATTAGAAAACCTGAGGATGAGACTGTTAATAATTACAATCTTATAAAATGCAGAGCCTGAGATCTAGGTCTAACTCTAAAGTTAGTGACCTTTTTCCATGTGAATGTATCAAAAAATATTTGGTGAATACAGAACTAAAAGCAAATGTAGGTTATTTCCTTTTTATTTCAGACCCATGCTCCCAAAATATGACTCTGGATAAAGGATATTTCTTTAGGTAATTTTGCTGTCCTTCCTTTCTGGAGGGTTCAAGGCCAAAAAATATAAGCCAGGTAATATAAAAGTGTAAATGCATGTCTAGAAATAAATCCAGCATTTACAGGAAGATGCGCTAACTGGACATTGGGAAATGAAATGTTAACATTTCAGATTACTTAAAAAACTCCCTGGAGGAAAAGAAACAGGATCTAATTGCAAACTGTTGATTTGAATTTTGAAAAAAAAAACACATAGTTTTTAAGTTCATGAGTAGTATACAAAACACTGAACTGTTTAACGTAATCATGTTTCCCTTAGACTCTTTAAGTGCAATGTCAGAAGCAGAAAGTGAAGCTAGGACTGCTTTCACTCACCAAGGTTAAATAAGAGTCACCTTGCTCAAACCTCATCTACTCTCTGCCAGACATCACCCAGCTCAGATTGTTCAGCCACACTCCCTTGAGCGCTTGTGGTTCCAATGACACAGCACATAGCTGCAGGCCTTCTTGAGCATTGTTTGGGTTGAGCCCTAAAGCACAGGATGCCAGGAATGGACATGGAGCGCCCACTGCTTCCTCTTGCCCAGTCTTTTTTCATGTCATTCTCATTATTGATCGCTATTTTATTCCTCTGATGCGTCTCTTATTAGATCCAGGAAGCAAGGAGATGAAACAGTAGCTTTCCTACTTTCACCAGCCTGCTCTCACGCAACTCAGCCCTCTCAGTACTACTTCTGCAAAAGTGGAGGCAGACACTTGTAGAGAAACCACGCCTCGTTCCTCTCGCGTGCGGGGAGTGAGTGTGTGTGTGTGATTTTAATACACTTGGCGTAGACCCTTGTGAGTCCTACCGGGAAAATGGCCCTAGCTCACAACCGCCCGGGGCCAAACCAGTGTGCAATCCCTCTGGCGGAAGTAAGGGAGAAAAGCGGGTGTGGAGAGCAGCTGCGGGGCAGCATCCGCCTACAGCCGGCAGTTCGCCCTGGAGCCGCCGCCAGCCTCCCGCGCTACCTGGCCCGGTGCCCCCGGCGTGGCGCAGGAGACTAGGAAACCCAGGGTGAGCCGGAGGAGCAGACTCTCTGAAAGCCGCAACCCCCTCCGCCAGAACGCATCCCGGGACAGCGCACACCTTTCCACCCGCCTCCTACCCCACCCGGAGACCTGGGGACCTAAGAAAAGAAGGAAGACAGCCTCCCTGGTACTCGGTCCCCTCCCAGCCTCTCTGAGCCCCAACCCTCTGCTAAAACAGAAGAAGGTCCCTACACACCAGGTCCTCCAAGCCAGCCCCATCCTCGCCCCACCCTGTGCAGCAACCAGGCCACCCCCTGAGGCTCCCGGGGGCCCGGGGAAGGATGCTGAGGAGAAGGCCCAGGATGCTGGTGGACACGCCGGACGGGAACCAGCCCCGGAAGACTCCTGCGCCCAGAAGAGGGGGAAACGCCGCTCCAGAAGGGTCTCCGTGCAAAAGTTCAGCACGTGGGCAACTCCTGGCAGCAAGCCCGCGGGCGCACGGGGAGCTCCTTTCCCGGGACCCCTCGGAGCGCCCTCCTCCACGCGTGCGCCCCGCGCCCGCCGCTCGCGCGCCGCTGTCCGCGCGCGGGAGGAGGACGCGAGCTCCCCTCTGCAGGCAGCTTTGGGGGTGGTTTTGTTTTTGTCTCGGTGAGAGCTCCCTGGCAAACTGCGTTCGTCGTTGTTTGTCACCGGCGAGCCAGAAGTTTCTGCACGCGCGTGCGGGCTCCCGGGACGGCGGGGTGAATTCGCACGCTCGCCCGCCTCCCCGCGGGCGCCCGCCCCTCTCCTCCTCCTCCTCCTCCTCCTCCTCCTGAGCTCCAGGCGAGTCCTTTACCTGGCGCGGGCACCGGGTGGGCACTGCAGCTCTCCGCTCCCTCCCAGCAGCCGCAGCGCCGGCTCGCCTCGCCGTCACCGGGTAAAAGCAATTATTTATTTATTTATGTCCCCTGACGTGTCCTCGCCCGCCACCGCCAGAGGTGGAAGAGGAGGAGGAGGGGGGTAGCGGAGGAGGCGGGGAGGGGAGGCGCGGCCGCTGAGCGCCCTCGTGGGTGCCCCGGAGCGGGCCGGGCGGGCCGGGGGGCGGGCAGGGGAGGGAGGGGTGGAGAACCGGGGCTACCGCCATCCTCGGGGCAGGAACCCGCCCGGCCGCGGGAGGGGACAAACCGCCGCCCTGTGACTCCAGGAGGACTGAGCATGCTCCAAGCGATTGTCAGCGCGGTAGACACTTTCTGCGTGGCTCGGGGCACTCCACTTCAGGTTTTAGTTTTGACCTAGAGGGAAAGCCCAAAGTCTGGTAGAGGAAGAGAGTTGTTCCGGCTGGGTCCCAACACGCTCTCAGGTGTGCAGCAGTTGTGTGCAGACAGCCCCCCCCCCCCGGGGACTTGTGCAACTTAGAGCACAGGAAACCTACCAACTAGAGCCTGGCAGAGTGCAGGGCGACTAGGAGGTTCTCTTTGTGAGCTTGTGGAAGGGCAATGTTGGGTCATTTTAGCATGAAGGTGCGGGGGTTTGGGGAGGGGGGGAGGAACAGGGACAGGATGGCCTTGGTGGAGATTAGGCTTACCAACCCAATCACGCAAAGGGGAAAAATAAAATGGACACCGACACCGTGGAAGGAAGAGTATAGAAAATAGCACAAGATGCTAAACAAAATAAAGAAATAAATAAAATAAAATAAAGAAAATAGCACAAGAACTTGAAAATACATAAGAAATGAAAGACAATCACTTGTAAATAATTCCTTTAAGTTTCTCAAATTATTTTATTCTCCAAAGCATAATGGTTTGCTTTCTTCTGCCTTCCCGCCTACTCCCTGTCCCTTGTTTCTTGGGGAAATTGGAAAGACAGACTGGAAATGAACATTTAGCTTGAGTTCCTTTAATATATTGAAGGTTGAAGTACTACTTAGAGGAAAAGAAACTGTCCAGAAGAATAAACGCAGGCTTAGGTTTGAGGATTCATACTGCACTTTTTCTGTCATTTAAACTGACTTCACCTCCCATTCTTGCCTTTAAAAAATGAAAGATAAAAATGTTTGTTAATCCTAGATAATAATATAACTTCCAGAAGATTTTCTTGTTGATTTTAGAACTTGACAACATTTATGAGAAGCCCAGATAAGTTAGCTAAAATAATTAGAACTTTGATGCCCAAAAGACAAAGAATCAAAATGGCAATAGAGTTAAAAGGAAAATTTCATGTATTTATTAAATATGTGGAGATTCAGATCAAGTCACCCTAACACGTCCCTCTGTGCTATAGAAACTGTTTTGAGCTCAGCTGGTGTTGCTCAGTGATTGAGCATTGACCTATGAACCAGGAGGTTACAGTTCCATTCATGTTAGGGCACATGCCAGTGTTGCAGGCTTGATCCCCAATAAAGGGCATGCAGGAGGCAGCAGACCCATGATTCTCATCATCTATGTTTCTCCCTTCCTCTCTAAAATAATTTTTCTTAAAAAAAGATACATATATATACATTTAAAAAAGAAAAACTTTTGAACTAAAGGCAATTTTAGTCACAGACTCAAGAGAAACGCCTGCCCCTAACTTAACTACCTGGAAGAACATGAATTAGAGCCTTTCCCATAGTTATTATTAGAGATAGCCTCTTTTAATCTACCTTTACGGCAGAGCAAATTGCTATTAACTAAATCTCTGTTCTTACCAGCCCGCAATGACACTTGGGAGCTCCCATGGAATATTATCTCATCCCTACTTCAGGATGTCTTGTATTCCTGGGTCCCCCCACAAGCATGTATCCCCCAACTTCAAAGATCCCCATGAAACTTGCAACCAGGGAAGAAATGGACAGCTTGTAGCTCGTCCCTGGATAATCCCCAGAACCTATCTCCAAGCCCCCCTTTTCTCTGACTTCCCAGTGACCTAAAGCAGCCTGACCATTTCTGTCTCTTTTTCTAAGAATCTGAGAAGAATCCAGGTCCTAGCAGGTAACCCCAACAGTAATAAAGTTAGCACGTAACCCCTCTTCAACTACACTAATCTGGCTCAAGTGTATTTGATAATAACAGCAGGCCCAAGAGCCTGGATGTGGGAACCTCTTTCCATGTCCCACGTGGTTCAGGGTTCCCCGGTCAGGGTTCGGGTTCTGAAGGAGGCCACATGCAAATGAAATGAGAGACTAGAAAACATTAATTTGGCGATATTGGGGGGCCAGGCGGGAGCCTTCCTCTAGTGGAAAGGACTGCCACCTTCCTTTGACCTTGCCATCCCTTTTATTTAGTTTTGGAATACACCCTTTGCCCTGAAGCAGGCAATTCCAGTAACAAGTAGATTATTTTATCAGTCAGGATTGACATGATTATTTAATGGGGAAATTCATTGTCTCAATTAGATAGGGAGTGGCTGGTTTTGACCTTTCAGAGCTTCAAGGTTGACCAGACTTCTAGCCTCCGGTTTACATCCATTTAGTGAGAACAATGTTTGGTCTCCAACACCTGGAGGGTAGAGGAACGTTTCTTCCCGCACACAAGGGCTTGTCATTGTCAGGCACTGTTCTAAGTACTTAGATGGATTTCCTCAATTAATACAATAACTGCAGTAGATTACTCACATTTACAAATTTGAAGACAAGTTTAGTCACTTGGCTAAATTCACATTGCCTCACTTCTGCCATAGCCAATCTATAAGCTAGGACAAAACTTGACTTTTAGTTTCTGCTGTAGGCAGGCAGTCATGAGCAGAGCCAGGACACTGGGCTAGGTACAGAAAGTGCATTATCTCATCCCTAGCTCAGGATGTCTTATATACCTCAGTTCCTCTTGGTGTATCCAAACCTTATATGCATGTGGGGTCTCTGACTCCCATGTGCTTGGGATTCCCATACATACATCTGTATTAAATTTGGTTATATTCTCTTGCTAATCTGTCTCATGTCTATTTAATTATTAAACCAGCCAGAAGAACCTTTCTTAGGGGCCAAAGTGGAATATTGGGGACTAGCTGTGGTTATGGGAAATATTAATCATACTCTGTTAACCATGATTTCCATGTTCTGGTTCAAGAGAGGATATTCTAACTTGGTTGGGAGTTTTATGCCATGGGGACCTGGGAGTCTACCTTGGGCCAAGGGTCAACTTTGGATCTGGGAGTTAACTTTGGAATGAGGTATATTCTCATTCAAGGACTACCTATTATCATGGAAAGATTAACAACTTCCTGGCCCAAACAATGGAGTCCCACTCCAGCCTGCATAGTTTACTTTCCCATGCCAGTAATCCCTACTTCCCCATGTAATCTTTGTCCTGTTCAATATAAGCAGATAGTTTATGCTGGATTGCAAAGCAGATTTTTGTGGATGACCTGCTTTCCTATACTGCCAGCATTATTGAAATAAATTCTCAAATACAATTCAACCCTGTCTCTGCTTAATTGGCTCAAGTGGTGATAGGCAACCTGGACCCCTTGGTTGTCCAGTTTCACCTTGAGGGCGAAGTGACATATGTTACTTGTAGTTAATGGGAATTAGAGCCAGTATATATGCTTCCTTCAATCTTACCTTTTTTCCAGACCCTCAAGGCACAATCAAATGCCCTGGGTGCCAGGACAGATACCACAAATTCCGTAATTGTTATTGTTATCATATTAATTGTTGACTATTAAGAATCTTGTAACCACTTAAGTAAAAGAAGTATGTGTTTATCATTTTACTTTTTATCCAATCCCAGAGGTTTTCCCACTTTGCTTTCTCCTGCCTCTGCCTCTCTAATCTATCCCAATGGATTTCACGTACCCCACCTACATCTCTTTCTTTAATTGCAATGTATAAAAATAGATGAACACCCACCATTCTCTGGAGCATTATCCCAGTCATTTGAGATTCTGCTTCCCAGTTATTGTCAACAGTTTAGCTTAAATAAACTTACAAAAATTCTTTACAGGTTAGGATGTTTTCACACTAACACACTTGTGAATAGGATTGCTTTTTTTTAATTTTCCCTTTCTGATTGTTCATTATCCTATATAATAAAGAGATAATATGAAAATTGACTGTCATGCCCTCTCACAAGATGGCTGGCAGGGGAGGGCAGTTTTTGGTGATAAGGCCAGCAGTGGAGGGCAGTTAAGGGTGACCAGGCCTACAGGGGAAGGCAGTTGTGGGGGGATCAAGCCTACAAGGGAGGGAGGGCAGTTGGGGGGACCAGACATGCAGGGGAGGGCAGTTTGGGGGGAGGGAACCGGGCTGGAAGGCAGAAGCATAAGTGGTTAGGAGCAATCAGGCAGGCAGGTAGGTGAGCATTTGGGAACTAGCAGTCCTGCCTGTGAGAGGGGGCTGTAAGAGGAATCCCAGATTGGATAGGGTGCAGGCTGGGCTGAGGGACACCCCCTCCCCATGCACGAATTTCATGCACCTGGCCTGTAGTTGGTGTATAAAAATGCAACCAATTTCTGTATATTTATTTTGTATCCTTCTACTTTACTGAATTCATTTGTCAGTTCTAGTAGGACTCACTATATACAGTATCATGTCATCTCATCTAGATATTCCTGTAACATGGCTACAGTCTGCTCCTGAATCAAAGAAATTAAGATGAGTAGAAAATGGCTATAAATTAAACAAACGGCTATGGGAAACTTAAGATGGCATCTTAGTTCTTCCAGGCTTTCTGGAAAACCCCCCTTTTTTCAGTTGTTGCTTTTCTTTATCCATTATAGTACATTTAAGCTAGACTTCATTCAACTGCCATTTATTTTGGGTTATCAATATTCTTGTTGCATGTATATTTTCTGGATGAGGATAAACTTTCCCCTGCCACAATGCCAATGTCTTCCAAGTGGCAAAAAAAAAACAAAAAAAAAAACACCTTAGAAAATGTGTTTCCTAATTGGAATATTACCCTTCAAAATCTCTAGTGACTGGAGTACTCACTTCACTGAGCAAATTATATTAGCCTTGGCAGATAGCCTTGCAAAATTCTTGGAATTATCACTGACCCTATTGCCTTTAATTATTAAGCAAGATCAAGTGAACTAATAGGAAAACTGGATTCAAGCAGAACAAGATTAATTACATAGGACTAACTAAACTGATAAGAATGGTTACAATTTTCATGACTTTTTTGGTTGAAATATTTCTGGTTCTTTGCTGTTGTGGATCTTTTTGTTTTTGTTTGTTTGTTTGTTTGGTTGGTTGGTTGGTTTTTGCTATTGTTTTAGTTGTTTTACAGATATAAGGATTTTTTTTTAATTATAAGTTAGCTATTTGGTAAATTTTACCTTTGTAAGCAAAATTGAGACTTGTGTTTCTCCCTACTTAATCTCTTCAGACTTCAGAAACTCACAGTGAGTGTTGTCATTTTTATGGCAATATTCTTATTTGTATAACTTCAATAAGAATCTGTTCTCCTTATAATAACGGCATAATTGGAAACTAGTTATATTACTAAGACTTTGACTGGAATATCAAACTTGAGATAGGCATACATAAACTCAGATATAACCTGTGTCTGTATAAGAAAAGTCCAAACATGCAGAGAATTTTTATAAGAGTTTGAGTCAAACTGACAACATATGCCTAAAAGGGCAGTGCTTTCTCGTGATATAGGATTTGTTGTTGTTATTGAAGCAATAGGTCAGACATTTGCCATTAATGTCTGTCAAAGTGGCTGCCCATAAAACTCTGGCATACATTCATCTAACGGTACTCCTGACAAAGGTGACTGATTTTGCCATCTTCACCACCTTATAATATTTCAGGACAGCCAGCTTCTTTCTCTATGCTCACTCCTCTGGGGAGTGGTGTAAAACTTTTTCCTTTTCTTAGCTCCACCACGTAGTCTCAACACAAAATAAAGAGTGGACTCCTTTCGAAGGTTTTGGTCACACAAAGTACATCCATATTCCAGTTGCTTACCAGCAAAGATCAGTCTTTGCTGATCAGGAGGAATTCCTTCCTTATCTTGGATTTTGGCCTTGACATTTTTCTCTTGTATCCAAGGGGTCAGCCTCCAGAGGGTTTTCACAAAAATCTGCATGTGGGCAGCAGTTCCACCACAGATGGTAGATTGGGAAAAAAGCTCATGATACAGGATTTAGTACACTGGCAACTATCCCAAGAGATGGTGTGAACTCACTATGAGAATGGCTCCTAGAAAAACAGATAAAGCAATAGCTCATAATGGGTCTGTTAGTCAGGATTCCCAGAGAAGCAGCTCAATAGTACATATACATGCATGCACACACACACATATACATGCACATGTGTACACACACACATTGGGAGAAATTGGGATTTATTATTTTAAGGAATCTACTGACTTAAATGTTTATGAGATTTAAAAAATATCTTCACAGAGACATCTAGACTTGTATTCTGCCAAACAACTGTCTCCTACAGCCTAGCCGGATTGATACTTAAGATTAAGCATTATAGTGAGCAAAGTTGGAATGCCAGAATTCCCATGGCAGATAAAGGAAAGCATTGAAAAGCTCAGAGAAGTGGATATGCAGGACAATTATCTTCTTACAAGGAGGCCTTTACAGCATAGCATTAGACAAGTCCATAGGAGTGTGCTGGTCATAGAGGCACTCGCATCACTAGAATCTTCTTTAGTTGCTCTCCTCTGTAGTTCAGGCAAGACTGTTCCAGAAGTAGGCTCACTGATAACAATGGGACCGATCAGGCCTCAAAACAACATAATTTAGATAAGAGTGCTTAACTACTAGCAATCAGGATATAGCAATTACTGCAATGACTAATAAGCTTGGTGTAGCATCCTAGAGGTGCTCATCCACAGGGTGTTATGAAGATGATAAATAGAATATTATAGGTCCTGGCTGATTACTTGATTGGTTGGAGCATTGTCTTGACACACCAAGATTGTGGATTTGATCCTCGATCAGGCATATACAAGAATCAATCAATGAATGCATAAGTAAGTAGAACAACAAATTGATGTTTCTCTCTCTCCTTCCCTCCTTCTCTCTCTAAAATAAAATAAAATAAAATAAAAATAGCCCATGACATACTAAATGGCATACTAAGATGCACAGCTGACAAAGGTACTACTCATCTTAAACCAGAAGAAGAAATAAAAATTGGGATACTGGGAGGGGAAACAGTTACACTATAAAATATAAATTTTTGTATCACAAATATTTGCCCTGGCTTTAGATCTGAGTCTGTTTGCCAGTTTTTAGAACTTAAACACTTTGATTATAGAGGTGGCTGGTTCCTAGGAGAAACAATTCTACAACACCATGACATGATTCCCTTTGGTTTGTCCTCAAAGGTACCTATAGCCATTTCATTGGGAAAGGGGAAAACCTAGATATTATGAGGATTAAAGGACAGAGTGAATGAGTCAATATTGACACCTAAGGACCTAAAATATGTATCATTACTTCTCTTCAGAATGAGCTCCAGATACTAAATGAAATACTGCCAAGGCCCTGCTTATAATGAGTTCACTGTGTCTATGGACCCATTATGTGGTCATTTCCATCTAGGATTAAAACATTGGATAGTTGAACAACTCCCACATTGCATTTTTGGTCTTTATTTTTCTTTTTCAAATTTATTTTTTTTAAATATATTTTATTGATTTTTTTACAGAGAGGAAGGGAGATAGAGAGTTAGAAACATGGATGAGAGAGAGACATTGATCAGCTGCCTCCTGCATGCCCCCTACCGGGGATATGCCCGCAACCAAGGTACATGCCCTTCATGGGATTCGAACCTGGGACCTTTGAGTCCACAGGCCGATGCTCTATCCACTGAACCAAACTGGTTTCAGCACATTTTTGGTCTTCAAAGTAAAAATTATTATAGTGGAGAAGGCCTAATGGAGGTCCCCTTAGCAACTTCCTTGGGGGAAAAAAACATATATTTTTATGCCAATCAGAAAAGATGATGAGAAACAATTCACATTCACATGCAATAGACAATATACATTTAGAGTTTTGCTTTGTGCCTCTACTAACTCTCCTGCCACCTCACTTAGAGCAGGAAAAAATACATGTGGAATTCCAGATAATTCACATCAGCATCTATTGATATCCCTTTACTCAATCCTATATAATAAAATCCTAATATGCAAATCGATTGAACATTGGAATGACCCAGAGATGACCAGTCACTATGATATGCACTGACCACCAGGAGGCAGATGCTCAACACAGCAGTTTCTGAGCTGCAGTGACTTGGCAGTGGGGAGCTCTCGGGTGACGCATCCTGAAACCAGAGAGGAGGGAGCTTGATTCCTCCAGGGGCCATGTGATTCCACCTTTGGCCATGGTTATGTTGTTGCTGGGCCACTGTGGGCCCGAATCTGGTTTATTGTACCCTTGCATTTGCCTTCCACACCCTGTACAACATCAACTTTGCAGAGTTCCCTCTCGCACTCCAGGACCTCTTTGAGGATGTAGGAGAGCCAGTTACAGCCTGATCCCCACAGGCCAGGTCCCACCTACTGGAGGTACCCCACTCACTTCACAGGTGCCAGGGAGGGATCAGCAGAGGTTGGCTCCAGGGCTTGTCTTCCCATCTCACCCAGTCTGGCCCTGCCAGCCATCTTCTAATTAATTTCCTTTCAATGTGCACTAGGTCACTAGTTGTTACATAAAGAGGTACATCAAATTCAAGCTGAGAATGGCATGGTAACCAAGAAACTTAGGCCCATTGGTAATAAGAGTCTGGTTCATGCCACCATGTTAGTCACTAATGTCACTAGAAAGATGACAGCTAAGAGTGAAGGGAAAACTAGAATGTATAGTGGGTGAGGGAGAAGATCACCAATGAGTATCAACAGTGGCTCCAAGGATGACTGTTGTGGCAAGAGCTGTCATTTGTCTCACTAACCTCCAGCTTCTAAGAGTCTTCACTGGAAAAAAGGCTCACCAGAATTCTGCTGCAAAGGAGTTACTTCTTGAACATATATGGAGAAATGGATGCCAGATGAGCAGAGTGAAGCTTTGAAGATGCACCACCCAGATACCCTTCAAAGAATGACTTGCTGGAGAGAATGTCGTCAGCATACTGCCTCTAGTATCCACCTTTTGGTGTTGGCCTCTGCTAGAGCACACTGCTTCACCTCTACCCAGTAACTGAGCAGGGGAGGGTGGAAGGCCTGGCCATTTACACCACCACTGGACACTGTGGCGGACTTAGGTTGATGTACTTATTTGTTTACTGTCAAGACTGACTAAGGGAGAATCAATAGATGCTGTGGGATTATCTGATTTCTTTTTGGAGCTGCATGCCATATTAGCCAAGGCTTTGTTGGGTCCACATCACAGCTGGTAAACAAATCTTGCTGACTCCCGGTTCTCTTTTCTAAATACTCCCAGTGAATGCAGTGTCTTTGTTTGCTTCTGGAGAACCCAACCTGTAACATGCCAGTTTAGAAATGCAAAGCAGGCACTGCCTCCCTCTACCTTTAGGGCCCACATTCAAAACAGAGAACTAGTGAAATTTCTGCCTACAAAGAATACACAGTACCTAAGCCTGCAATAAGTAAGGTTAGTATGCAAATTCCTGTCCTTCCTCTTTATAAACTTTGGTTGTCTCTTAAACAACATACTGCAATTTAAAACTGGTGTGGATTAAGTTGTTCACATATGTGGTATTTTAAAACGTCTATTAGCATGTTCACCTTTCTAAGTGAATCATGTTTGTTTTTAATATTTTTCATTCAAGTTTAATGAGGTATTATTCACCTCCAGGAAAATTCATCCTTTTTATGTAAGAAGCCCTATGAGTTTTGATAAACGCATACACAGTCCTGTAACTCCCATCACAATCAAGTAGTTAAACCACTTCTCCTCTCAGCCCTTGATAACCAATGATTCGGCTTGTTTTTCTGTCTTGTGACATTATACCCTCCTTTACAATCATGCCTGGTATTTTAGGCTGACTCCAACTGTGACATCAGGCAGCCCCTCAGCCCTCAGGAAATGGCTTTCTTGCTTCTTCTGAAACATCTTATGTTCACCTTTGAAGCATTTCCACTGCTGTGTGACAAGATGTGTTAATACAGCTTCCGCATCACCTGGCTCTGGGGCTTTACCTTCTGCCTTTTCCAATCAGTCAAGCTAGCTCCTTCTTTCTCAGCCTTCATTGCTTTAAGGTTCTCAAAGATTCCCCACTTGAACTGAGTAATCACATAGACGCTATGTCATAGAGGCTCCAGTACTCATGAAATCAAATGAATTTATGTTTCAACTATAGTAACTCAGAGTCTATTACCTAGTTTCTCCCTATAAGCTTTAGATTTAAATGGCTTACAACTTCATTAAATTGTAAGTTCATTTAATGGGAAGCACCTTTACTGCTAGAATTTGAACTAAAAAATTACAAGGATAAAAAGTTTATTTTTAGGTAACAGAAACGAATTCTAATTCAAGCCTTCATCAGGCTGTACCTGGGTGATGAGAATACTCTTCTAAATGATTTCCTACTTCTAGTTTTAGTCCACCTTTAGCATTTCATTCTTTGCAAGAATATTAGTGCTATCTGTCCTCCTTTTCAAATCTTCCAATAAAAGTGAAGGATTAGTAGAAAGTGAAGGCTAAAGAGAACCATGTATATGGCATGTGTGGCATTTAAAATGGTATGCAGATTCATTTAAAATAATAATTCCATCCGGTGTAATATAATAGCTTTCCTTTTGGAAAGCCCCTTAAAGAAAGAAATATAGACATCTAATGTTTACATTTCCATTATAGCAACAATTTGTAGTTCATGTAATATTGTCTCATCCAGCCAGACAATAAATATAATAGCAGTGTGTGATTTGGAGTTTATGAAAATCATATGTTCTTTGTACCTTTCCAAAGACTGAGGAAAGAAATACAAGTATAAAATATTATTTGCCTGTATGGACAAAATGGGGTTTTATGGAAAGTAACCTCACAGGGTGATCTGATCATAAATTCCTAACTGGGCAGATCATGGTGCCCAGTCACTCCCCAGACATATAACTTCTTTAGTAAAAGGTTTCTCTTTGCCTAAAGCAGGCCCCGTTTCATTGTTTCTTTGTATCAAGGTAAACACATCTTGGACACCTTCTCCTAAAGTGGAACACCTTCAAGAGAGCGCTTAGGGAATCCAAGATGGCGGCATAGGTAAACACCTATACTGCTGCCTCGCACAACAATTTCAAAACTACAACTAAAAGACAGAATGGACATCATCCAGAACCACAGGAAAGCTGCCTGAGTGGAAGTTCTACAGCTAGAGGGAAAGAGAGGGGCTCACGGAGACCCAGAGGAGCTGCAAAAAGCTGAGGTACGGAGACGAGCGCGCTGAGAGAGCGGGTGCCGGAGGACCTGGCTGGCTTTCTCTGGCGGGAGGGAAACGGAGACTCCCAATGGCATTGAACCCCTTCTCTTACGACACTAAACCTCACATCCAGCCGAAACTCATACGGGGGGAGTTTGGACTGTGAAAAGGGAGAAGTGCACGGAAATTTAGGGGAGTTGCAAAGGATCGGAGGTCTGGTCGCGCACGGCACCACGCGGAGGGCGGATTGCTGATTGTGCCGCTGGCTTTCGCGAGTGGGCGGGAGACAGACCCTCCCAACTGCGCCACTTCTGAGTCCACTGGGCCCCTGTTTTGGGCGAAACCCTGGGGACCTAAACTCGTGTGGTCCTGGTTCGCAGGGGAGCCGGAAAGGCAGCGGTTGGAGGCGCTGCGGGTGCGCGCGCACAAAGACCGCTCCAGCCATTACCCAGTCACAGGAGACTCAGGAGCCGTGGAGGGCGGGGCCGACTGGAAGGCAAGGCGGTCCCTTAAGCCCTGAGGCTCCACCCCTCCCAAGCTCAACAGAGGCTTCTGCGGCTGAATCC
This sequence comes from Lasiurus cinereus, assembly GCA_011751065.1. Classification (NCBI taxonomy): domain Eukaryota; kingdom Metazoa; phylum Chordata; class Mammalia; order Chiroptera; family Vespertilionidae; genus Lasiurus; species Lasiurus cinereus. The sequence goes on along the minus strand of JAAGEH010000304.1, from coordinate 3,587,501 downwards.
AGCACAGAAGTTTCCCCGGCACAGTGAAAATGCCGAGACAAGGGAAGGGATTACAAGCAAAAGAAATGGAGGAAATAAAACGACTGGATATAGAGTTCAAAACCACGCTTATAAGGTTTTGCAAGAATATGCTAGAAAAGATGGATAAATTTAGTGAGACCCAAGAGAAGATAATAAATACACTGACTGAAATGAATACTATTACGCAGAGTACTAACAGCAGACTAGAGAAAGGCAAGGATCAAGTCAAAAATTTGAAATATAAAGAAGCAGAAAACATTCAACTGGAAAAGCAAGAAGAGAAAAGAATCCAAAAATGTGAAGATAATGTAAGGAGCCTCTGGGACAGCTTCAAGCGTACCAACATCAGAATTGTGGGGGTGCCAGAAGAAGAGAGAGAGCAAGATACTGAAAACCTATTTAAAGAAATAATGACTGAAAACTTCCCACATCTGGTAAAAGAAATAGACTTACAAGTCGAGGAAGCACACAGAACCCCAAAGAAAAGGAACCCAAAGAGGACTACACCAAGACACATCATAATTAAAATGCCAAGAGCAAAAGAGAAAGAGAGAATATTAAAAGCAGCAAGAGAAAAACAGTTCATTACCTACAAGGGAGCACCCATACGACTGTCAGCTGATTTCTCAACAGAAACGATGCAGGCCAGACGGGAGTGGCAAGAAATATTCAACGTGATGAACAACAAGAACCTACAACCAAGAATAATCTATCCAGCAAAGCTATCATTCAGAATTGAAGGGCAGATAAAGACCTTCACAGAGAAGAAAAAGCTAAAGGAGTTCATCAACTCCAAACCAGTATTATATGAAATGCTGAAAGGTACCCTTTTGGAAGAGGAAGAAGAAAAAGGTAAAAGACAAAAAATTATGAACAACAAATACACATCTGTCAACAAGTGAATCTAAAAATTAAGTGAATTAAAAATCTGATCAACAGAATAAACTGGTGAATATAATAGAATCAGGAGCACAGAAAGGGAGTAGACTGATAATTCTCAGGAGGACAAAAATCATAAAGCATCAAACAGACTGTGAAATTATAGCAGAAAGATTAAAGTTAGGTGAGGTAAATAAGTGATCAATCAAAGGACTTGTATGCATGCTTATAAACATAACCAATGATCACAGACACTGGGGGGTCGGGGTATGCCTGGGAGGGAGGGGGGGCAATGGGGAGATATGTATAAAAAATTAATAAAAATTAATAAAAAAAATTTAAAAAAAAGAGAGCGCTTAATCTTAACTATTTCGTAATCTGATTCCTGCCTTGCTTTCTCTCACCTTCATGTTCCCTCCTTCATTTCAAATGCATAAAAGAAACTGCAAAACTTATTCTCCAGAGCATTTGAGGTCTTGCTCCCCTACATATGTCCTCAGTTTTGGCTCAAATAAACTAATGTAAAGTCTCTACAGGTTTGGAGATTTCCTGTGTTGATACCTTATTGAGTCATAACATTATCCATTGTTTTTACATAAGAACCTAAAGAGGGCAATCTATAATGTCTTTAAATCAAGGTTGAAAGAAAAGTAATTATCTGCTACTATTTCTTAGAAAACATCTGCTTTTTTTGTTGCTATTTGGAATAATAAACAGTCATAAACCCATTTGTTTTCAGTCTCAATTGATTTTGCTTGGACAATTATGCTTTATATTTATTTTAATTTCCTAAATTACAAATACGATTAGCTTTAATCTTGGCTTTTGATTTATCATTCATTTTATAGATGGAAATATTGTAAGATTCTGGGTAAATTTTCAAACAAAGCCGCCCCTATGTCTTTTCAATCTGAATGTCATTTTTATATGCACAAAAATAAAGTATTGGATAATAATTGATAGTTGTCCCTTACAAGTTAAAACTTGAGTGGGCGGCCGAGACCGGTTTGGCTCAATGGATAGAGCGTCAGGTTGCAGACTGAAAGGTCCCAGGTTTGATTCCAGTTGGGGGCATGTACCTTGCTTGCGGGCACATCTCCACTATGGAGCCGTGCAGGAGGCGGCTGATTGATGTCTCTCTCTCATCGATGTTTCTGACTTACATATCTCCCTTCTCTGTAAAAAATCAATAAAATATATTTAAAAAAAAACTTGAGTGGGTGATTAGCCAATATACCTGAAAGTAGAAATACTTGATTAAAATAACATTTTAAGATTTTTTTCCTGTGACTTTAAATAGGTGAGATCTCTTCTGTGATTTTACTACCTAGATCCATACATAATCTCAAAAAGAGAATTAATAATTTAACAAATATCTTTTAAGGGTTTTTATGTGCAAAAAAATGGAAACAATAGATATTTTATAAGTGCTAACTACATATCAGGAACTATGTTGAAAATGTTATATGCATTATCTATTTAATCTTCATGACAAACACAAGGGGAAGATCTTTACTCCATCTTGCAGATAAGGAGACTGAAGCTTAGGAACTGTGTTTGTTCAAGTCACACAGCAATCAGGAACATCCAGGCTGCTCAAGTCTGGCTGATTCTAGGATTTGCGCTATTTCTCAATATGTTATAGTGCTTTGCTATTTTAGGTTGGAGGCACAAAGATGAATGAGAAGTAGTCCTGCGTCACAGAACTTTACTACCTCATAGATAATCTAGTTATAATATTTACATAGGTAATTATAATTCAGGGGGGGAAGAGGGGACAAAAAATAATAAGCCTAGGAGTTCAGATCAAGCAGTACAGCATTTCCAGCTAGAGTGGATGGAACAACTTCCTGTGGTTGAAGGACTCAAGGTGCATTCTGCAGGGAAGAAAGATAGTAGAATATAGTAATTAACAGCATGAAGTACTCAGATTCAAATCCAAGCCCTGCTACTCATTAGCTGCATGATCCTGGGTAGCTCTTAGAAGCTCAATTTCTTCACCTATAAAATGTAGGTAATAATTGTTTTATAGGGTCATTGTGAAAATTGAAAGAGCTAATATTTAAAGCAGGTAAAATCATGCCTAGCATATACTCAGTACCATTTCTCTATTTATTTGAAAAACATTTTGAATAGGACCTTAAAAGACAGGAGTAAAATTACCTTTGTACATGGAGAAAAATGAGAAGAGATAAACATAAGCATTTGTTGTGTACTTAGATTCTCCAAGTCACTATGGAAGTTATTATGATTTAATAGTTTTTGTTATTGTTAATCCTCACCCAAGGATATTTTTCCATTGAGTTTTAGAGAGTGTGGGAGGGAGGGAGAGAGATACACAGAGAGAAACATCTACGTAAGAGAGTCACACTTATTGGTTGCCTTCTGTACACACCTGACCAGGGCCTGGATCTAGCCTGCAACTGAGGTAAGTGCCTGGACCAGAATCAAGCCTGGAACCCTTCAGTCCACAGGTCAACACTCTATCCACTGAGTCAAAACTGCCAGGAAATGATTTAAATTTTAAAGTAAAGATTCTGTGAATCAGAAAAGTAATATTCACACCCAAATTCATAGCGTATGTGACAAAACCAGTTCTAATTCATAACATTCAGGAATTCACAGAACTATCTCAGATTTACCATGGCCTTTAACTGAACCTATTTTTTTCTTTGTATTTGACCAGTTACTAGGGCCTGCCATTTGTACTTCATAATCTTTTTTGCATCCAACTTCTTTTCTCATTTCCAACTATCTGCCTTCTTAAGCATTTCCACTCTCTACTCTCTAATTTAAATTATTTCCATAATCTTCTCTCTCTCTTTTCCTTGTCGTCCCCCTCTCTCTCCATCTTCCTCTGCATACCCCAAAATTTATTTTCATTTGCAAGAACAGATTTGAATCTATCACTTCCCATATTGCATATTCAAAAGCCTCACAATACCAACATAGTGCAATCCATATTAGAAATAAAACAAAAAACCAAACATCTGTGTCTAATCCCTCACAGAATGACTCTGGCTCTCTGAGGCAAATCATTCCACTCTGCACATTCTTGGCAGTTCCAGATATCTGTTGTGTTCTCTTTGCTGTCTAGTCAACCGCTCTTGACTGTTTTTATAACATGATGTAATTGACTTCTCTAATAGTCTCAGAATTCTGGGGGAAAGCTCATTGCATTCATGAAGAACCTATTATAAAATAAACACAGTCCCAACCTCTTAGATGAAAGACTAGAAACTTAAAAGGAGGTTTCTTAAGGAGGATTGTAAAAGTAAAAGATAGTTAAGGACCTCTCCCTGATCTTTCAATTGGATGCTATTAAAATTCTGGAGAGGGTTTGATATGGATTCTCAAATATTTGGAAGTGTATGGGAACTTGGAAACATAGACATCCATGTCTGCTTCTTGCCTGCAAGAGTCGGAAGGGTGGAGCTAGTAAAGAAATTTGGATAGCAGGGAAGAAACAGCTAATTCCTGAAGCTGTACATCTGCCATTTGGTAAAGCCAAGATGCGTAAGATTCCCACAAGGCACTCAGATCCCAGGTACTGTATATAGGCTTGAATAGTCTCCAAGGAATCCTACTTAAAGAAGTTCTGTGATGTACCTCCAGGGGGTGGAAGCAGAGGAAAGGTAATAAGGTCAGCCAGTGCGTTTGTCTACATCAGGGCACTGAGAAAGCCCACTTAGGGCTGATTACATAACCGTATCAAGTAAGGCTTTTTGCCTACCTCCCTCCAAACCCTGTTCTGCCCCTGGCAGTATACTCAGCAGAGAGAGGAGTAAGTGAATGAAGACTAGATCAATCACTTCTTCAGCAGAGCAAGTTCCCAGGAAAACAGATCTAAATTGATGGAAAAGAAACTTCACTTGAATGAGATGAAAGTTTAATGTAAGGTGGAATCAGACTTCTTAATTAAGAGTGGTTTCAAAGTTCTGTAATCATTCTGGAATGTCAGTAATAGGGTAAGTAGATTTTAAATGTGTTTTACAAGAGGAATAACAAAAATAGAAAACAATGTATTTGTCCCATCAAGTTTTGCTCACTTTAACAAACCATTTGATTATATAATCCTTACTATTTAAAAAAGGAACTAATCACAGGTAAACACTGATTAAATTCTGCAGTTTTCTCTACATACTTCTTAATCATTTTGCAATGCAACCCTTAAAGGGAGGAAAGGAGAGAGAGAGAGAGAGAGAGAGAGAGATTGATTGGTTGCTTCCTATTTGTGCCCAAACCCAGGAATCAAACCTTCAACCTGGGTATGTGCCCTGACCAGAAATCAAACCACCACCTTTTGTTCCAGCTGAGTCACACTGGCCAGGGAGCAAGGCAGCTCTTTCAAGTAGTTATTTGTACTATTATCTTCACTACCTTCATCACCTCATTTCCAATATTCCTCAATTCTATGCTCATCCAACCTCCCAGTAACTGAAACAACTCTTGATGCTTTTCATTTTCTAAATCCCGTAGATATTGTTCAGTTGTTTTATTTGATATCTTATTAGTATGTAATACTTGAAAATTCTATCCTGGCTTCCATTACACTACACTCTCCTATATTTACCCCACCAACTATTTGCCCAGTCATTTTCAATCTTCTTGTAAGATCATCCTCTTCTACAAACAATTAGGTGTTAGAGTTTCTTATGACTTCATGCTAGACCATCATTACATATCACTTCCTATGCTCTTCTTTAATAATCTTGTTAATGCCTGCAACTTTACTTATTTTCTATATATGCCAATGATTTTCCAATTTATTTTAAGTCTACATAGTTAACAACTTGATTTTTCCATTCAAATATCTCAAATGCACTTTCAACTTCACATGTTCAGAACTAACTTTCCATTCTTTAACCTCCAGTCAGTGTCTCTTCCAATGTTTCACATCTCTTTAAGTGGTAACACTATTCAATCAGTTCTACAAGCCACAAATATTTGTCTTCCCCGACATACTCCTCTCTCTCAACCTTGATAGCCACTCTTTATATGCACACTTTTCTCTATCACCAGTGAAATTTGCCCTTCTTCATAGTTTTTCTGCACTTTCATTTGAAACCTCAGAGATTGCTAATTTTCTACCTAATATTTATTCTCTCCATTTTCCTTAATGACAGAACCCCTATTTTATTTGATAAAGTCATAGTATGCTCAGCTAGAAACTATAACTTCTAACTTTTCTTGTAACTAAGTGATATCATGTGATCAAATTCCTGCTAATGAAATGCAAATGGAGGTTTTTTAGTCTGAGTTTTTGGTTAAGGCTCTTTAACAAGGTATAGACCTTTTTTGTTCTTTTTCCACTCTTCCTTTATTTTCTGTGGACTGTATAAAGGATGCCTGGAGCTTAAGAAGTGATTTTGAACTGTGAAATGACATGAGGATATACCATAAGCTAGAAATATTAAGACACAAAGATAGTAGATATCAGGCCAGGACTTCCTATTTGTGTACCTTGTTTTTTGTTTGTTTGTTTGTTTAACAAGAGAAGTAATCCTTTATCTTTTCCCAAAGCTCTTAATTGCTTCTGACATGGGATAAACCAGTCAAGTGCAATTACTAATTGATGTCATGATACTACCCTACCTATTTACAGTAGAATGATATGTCATCAACGTGGAACACTTCTGAGAAAGGAAAGGACAACATTAATTACTAATTATTACTAACTATTATTTATCTCAAACCTGAACTCTTCTAGGCAACTGGACTATATGGTCAGCCTATTTATGAAGCCATACCTCCCAGAGGCTCAGTACAGGTCATTGATTACTTTTCATTTCTTGAATTATTCAAGTTCTTATCCATCTTAAATCTGTGTTGCTTTCTCCTCTAGTTTGCTTCCTTTATCCTCCAGCCAGCTCATCATTCAGCTCTCAGCTCAAATATCATTTCCTTAGGGATCCAGACTAGATTATTTCTCCCTATACCATTTCTCCCTATATCATGTATCTTTTCTACATAGGTTTTGTAGCAGTTATCATATTAACTTACACCTTGTATGTCAATTTGATTTAAATCTGCCTTCTCCCTAGATGTCAGGTTCATGAAGATAAGATGGTCTCTGTCTTATTTTTTTATCCTCAGTAACCAACACAGGAAGTGACAGACATACAATAATGCTTAATATATCTTGTGATATTTAAAAAGAATCGTATGTGGCATCTTTCTATTTTCTATAATAACTTAGTACAGTCACTCATATTTTCCCAATGCTATTTCAATAGCCTGTTTTATTATGTAAATCCATGCATGTTTCTTCTTTATTTTCTGTTCTTCTTGGCAATAGAGATGCAATTAAAAAGATTCAAGAATGCTTCATCACTGGTTACTGGTAAACAGGTTAAATACTAGATGCTTAGTCTGATTGACCTATATTTTGAAGTGGTGCATGTATAGAGGGAATATGACTTAACCATAAAAAAAAAAAAGAATAAAATCTTGCCAACTGCAATAACACGAAGCGACCTAGAAGGTATTGTGCTGATAGAAATAAGTCAAACAGAGGAAGACAAATGCAAATGATTTCACTTATATGTAGAATTTAATAAACAAAGTAAATGAACAAGCACAAAAGAAACACTCATAGATATAGAGAATATTTTGACAGTTACCAGATGGAAGGATTTGGGAGGAGGGGTGAAAAAGCAAAAGGATTAAGAAGTACAAATTGGTAGTTACAGAATAGTCATGGGATGTAAAGTACAACATAGGGAATGTTGTCAATAGTGTTCTCATAATATGTATGGTGCTAGGTGGGTACTAGATTTATCAGGGTGATTACTTCATGGGTTATATTAATGTCTGAGAACTGGGCTGTACAGCTGAAACTAATATAATATTGTATGTAAACTGTAATTAAAAATAAAAATTATCAAAATAAAATATATATTTTTTAAAACTACTGAGGTCAAGAGAACATTTAGAGTTTCCCAGAAGTTCCCCACTTGTTGCTTTCCATTCAATCCTTGGGCCTTTCATTGTTTCTTGAATTTTATGCTAACATTTTCATGTTTTGCTGTAAAATTTCTATTTTCAAAAAATGCACTTCTAAGCCCTATAGTTTAATTGGGCTATTTTAAAACTTTATATAATTGCCCTATCTGGTTTGGCTCATGGATAGCATGTTGGCCTGAAGACTGAGTGATTCCAGGTTCGATACCGGTCAAGGGCACATTGCAGGAGGCAGCTGATCAATGATTCTCTCTCATCATTGATGTTTCTCTCTTTCCCTCTCCCTCCATCTCTGAAATCAATAAAGATACATTTTTTAAAAACTTTATATAATTTAAATGATAAAGTATGTATTTGACTTCTCTTGTTCAGCATTGCTTTTATTTTATGTTATTATTATTTTTATTGATTTGAGAGGTGAAGGAAGAGGAGAGAGAGACAGAAACATCAATGTTTCTGCCTCCTGCATGCCTACATTGGGGATTGAGCCTGCAACCTGGGCATGTACCCTGACTGGGAATCGAATCATGATCGTCTGGTTCATAGGTCAAAGCTCAACCACTGAGCCATGCCAGCCAGGCCCAACATTACTTTTAGAATTCCACCAGTGATGTTGCAGTTCCACTCACTTTTTCACTTTGATTCCACTGTATGAATGAATTAAAATATCTGTTTTGCTGCTGATGGATTTTTGGTGTATTCCTATACCGCTGCTATTAACATTTGTGAGCCTATTTTCTAATAATTAGTTCACAATTTCCATGGCTAAATACATAGAAATACATTTGCTTGCCTTAGGCTTTGCATATTTTCAACTGTCATAGATAAATACTTCAGGATTTTTTCAAAGTAGTTGTATCAGTTTACATTCCTAGGACACTGTATAAATTTCTGTTGCTCCAAATTCTAGCAGTATCACCAGACATTTTAATTTTATCCATTATGGTGCTTATGCAGTGGTTTTTCATTATGCACTTAATTTGAAATTTTCTTATTTACAAAGAGGTTGTATTTTTGTGTATATTGGCCAAATATATATTATTTTTTGTGAAGTTTCAAATCCTCATCTTTCCCATTTTTCCATTGTGTTGTCTTTTTCTTATTGATTTCTAGGCATTTTGAAATACTAGTATGTTCTGGGTACAAGTTGTTTGTCAATTATACATGCTGTTAACATTGCATTTTCACATCTAAAATGATGCCTTTGGTAAGTAGTTCCTAATTTTAATGTAATCCAACTTATAAATATTTTCCTTATTATAAGTTAATTTTTGTCCTGTATTAGAAATATTTCTCTTCCCTAATATCATGAAGATGTTTCCCTTTATCTTAATAACCTCTATTGTTTATTGTTTTCCCTTCCACATTTAATTCTATGACTATCAGTAGTGTGAAGTAGAGCTCAATTTAATTTTTCCAGAAGAATACTCAATTGTTAGAGGAGTGTTTATTGTGTTACTGCTATACAAAGCCATGTTTTGTATCCCAAGTGGTTTTGTTACTGGGTCCTCTCTCCTATTGATCTATTTTTTGTTCCCCTGAGTAAGTACCACACTATATATTTTAAATGGCATAAAATGTTATGTTACATCTGTTATTAGTTTAAAAGCCAATCGTAACTTACTCTTTTCACATATTTATTAGCTTCTGTAATCTTTTTTTTTTTTTTTTGCATTGCTAACTTGTCATCTGTTAGTATTACCTTTACTATCCAGGTAGTATTTTCTTTAGTATCAGTCTTCTAGTAGTAAATTCTTTCATTTTTAGTTTGTTTGAAAATGACTTTAAGTCAGGTCATATTCTAAAAGGAAATTATTTCAGAGAGAAAATGTTTGGTTTCAACATATTAGAAAGATATTCCATAATCTTTTCATTTCTTTTTTGCTATTGAGGTGATAGCTGTCAGTCTGTTGCTACTTATCAGCAGTAAGACTACTATTGTTAGCTTTTTCATGTCCTAAAGAGTGTTTTTGGAATATTTTTGCATTGTTTAAAAATTGGCATATGTGGCAATTTTGTTCCAAAATGCACAGTCTGCATTACTCAACCATAAAAAAAAAAATCTTAACTGCAACAGCATGGATGAACCTAGAGCGTATTATGCTAAGTGAAATAATTCAGTCAGAAAAAGACAAATACTGTATGATTTCACTTATATGTAAAAACCTGAAAACAATATAAATGAACAAACAAAACAGAAACAGACTCATAGATACAGAGATCAGATTGATGGTTGTAGGAAAGAGGGCACTAGAGACTGGGTGAAAGAAGTAAAGGAATTAAGAAATACAATTTGGTAGTTACAAAATAGTCATGGAAATATAAAGTACAGAATTACAGTCAATAATATTGTAATAACTATGTTTGATGGGAGTTGGGTACTGGCAATATTGAGAAAACACATTATAAAGTATATGACTGTCTAACCCTTATGCTGTACACCTGAAATTAATACAAAATAATACTGAATGTAAACTGTAATTGAATAAAAAATAAAATCTATCCATTCTTTTCCAATAAGACACACACACATACTATTATTCTCCTCATCCTTAATACAAATTGAACCCTTATCCCAGATTTTCTTGTCCTTGTTAATACAGAAACAAATAGGAAATTATTTTTTAAATATATTTTTATTGATTTTAGAGAGGAAGGGAGGAGAGAGAGATAAAAACATCAATGATGAGAAAGAATCACTGATCAGCAGCCTCTTGGGTACCCCACATTGGGGATCGAGCCTGCAACCTAGGCATGCGCCCCTGACTGGAATCGAATCCTGGCTCTTTCAGTCTGCAGGCCGACCCTCTCTCCACCGAGCTAAACCAGCCAAGGCTAAACAGAAAATTCTTCATGAATCATGCTCATAACTTCTTTAATCACTTACAGATACTGATTTGACAGTTAAAATAATTTTATCACAAAAGAGTCTATGTGTTAGGAAGGACAGACCATTTTATAGGTAAAAAGAAGAAGGCACAGAAAGTTCAAGTTATTGATTCACAGTAATCTATTAAAATATGATTCTATTTTAATTTTCAGATTTTCTAAATTTCAAGCCCACGAGTTTTAGCATCCTTCAAAGAGAGGAGACAGTAGAAAACAAGCCTTATGTAAATAGTTTATTCAATTTTTGACATTTTTCTTTAAATGACAATTGAGAAGATATGGACTGTTATTTCCCAATTCTTAAATAAGCCCTGGGCTCACCTAATACATTATCAGTCTATAGTGCTCAGTGTTTAATTATTTGATAAAAAGTCAAAAGAAACACCCCTTACAAATTTGAGTTTTATAAAATAACTCGTTATTAAGGTTTACTAATGTCTATAAAATTAAGTTAACTTAATGCAAGCTCTAATTTAAAAATTAAATTAACTTAATAGTTATTAAACATATATAGCTATAACTTACTAATCCATAGCTCCTCAGGGTTAAATATTAAGAAAGGTAAATATGATAAATAGAATATTAAGAATATGGCTTTGCCCTGGTAGGTGTGCTCAGTGCTTGGAGTGTTGGCCAGCACACCAAAGGATCTCAGGTTTGATTCCCTGTCAAGAGCAGGTACCCAAGTTGTAGGTTCAATCCCCAGCCTCTGGTCAGTGAGAATGGGAGGCAACCAATCAATCTCTCTCTCTTTCTCTCTCTCTCTCTCTCTCTCTCTCTCTCTCTCTCTCTCTCTCTCTCTCTCTCTCCCTCTCTTCCTCTCTCTCCCTTCCAAATTCTCTAAAAATCAATGGAAAAAATTTCTTCAGGTGAGCATTAACAACTACAAAAAAGAATATGTCTTTAAGAAATGTTGCTTTCTCTGAAAATTTACTTTATGTTTTTCATGCAACTTCTTGACACAAACTGACAATCTTGTAAATATTTCTATAAGAAGCTGTAGTTCACCCCTGGCTAGCTTGGCTCAGTGGATAGAGCATCAGCCTGTGGACTAAAGCGTCCCAGGTTCAATTCCAGTCAAGGGCACATGCCTGCATTGTGGACTTGATTCCCAGTAGGGGGTGTGCAGGAGGTAGCTGATCAATGACTCTCTCTCATCTTTAATTTTTCTCTCTCTCCCTCTCCCTTCCTCTTTGAGATCAATAAATATATATTTAAAACAAAGAAGCTGTAGTTCAATTGGAAGTTTTTAAATTAGGAAAATTGAATTTTTAATTTCTTATATAGCATCAAATTTAATGGAAAGTTTCATTTTTATTATTTAAAATAAATAAATCTGATCTCCTGAGTGTCAGTATGAATCACTTAATAAATGTCTCATAACATCTAACATGATGTTCAAAACAATCTAAATGAATTTTTTATAGCTTAGCCTCTTTTAATGTCTATGTATTTTTCCAGTGAGACTCTAACAAAAGCTCATGTGAAGGCAATAATGAAGTCCTGCTTTGGAAACCTATTGAATTTGATTTCTTTTGAAAGAATATTTCTATTTATATAAGTCTTGAACAATTTTAAACCAATTATATATATATATATATATATATATATATATAAAATTATAATATATGTTCCCTGGAATCATCTCTATCTATTCATTTTTTCAATATAAAATATATGGTAATGATTGCTCCTATTTTGAGAAAACCTAGTATATAAAACACAATTTTATGAAAATATTAGTGGTAAACTTTAGCATAAGTTCTTTTTAGAGATAAATTATTGCTTATTTTTTGACAAATATAAATGAATTTAACTTATTGGCAAAGTGTGGGAGAAAAAACCCTTATCTGTTAGTGACTAGAAATTAATGTCAAAAGAGGATTAATTTATAATATCTATCTATAGGAAACTAAGTCAACATACAAAGATCCAACAGGAATTATTTGTAGGAAACCAGTGCATTGTGTGAAATTATATACAGAAAAGATGTTCGCATAATGAACACCATATAACCAAGTTAATAACTATTAGCAGTTACCTATCACCTTTAACACAGATCAATGTGTTTCTGACACTAAAATGTTACAGTTATCACCAAGCAAATAACTATTAGCAGTTACTTATCACATTTAACACAGATCAATGTGTTTCTGACACTAAAATGTTACTAACTTTATAAGAAATTTTAATTAATGTTTAAAATTGGATTGAGCCAACCCTTTTGGATATTTACTTACTTTCATTTTTTTTTTCTAGCCTTTCTAGACATTTGAACACTCACTACTGACTATTCTGATTTTGGAAGTCTAGTGTTGAACAAGATAGATTGGATCCCTTTGTCCTTAGAGTTCATATCCTGGTAGTAGAATTCAAAAGTTCATTAGTTGACACAAAAGTAAATAACTGCTCAGATGAACAAAAGGCAATATGATAAAAAAATGCAAGGAAGAATATTAGATGTGGGAGAGGAAATAGTACAAATTAGATAATTAAAGAACATTTTCTGCAAAAGAGGTGACATGAACTGTACTTAAATAACAAGGCAGAAATTTATTTAAAAAGTGGAAGGAAAACCAATTCAGTCAGAACAGCCTGTGGAAAGGTCTTAAGTCAGGAATGTGCCTGGAGTATTAAAAAATCTGAGAAAAGTCCAAGTCTAGTTTAAGCAAGACATGTACAGTATCAGGAATGTAATTGGCAAAGTGTAAGGAAACTACAGACAGCGGTTCACAATGACATCAGAAATTGTAGCAGAGCCATCTTGTGTAATACCCAGGAAACAATATAACGTAATATATTATATCATTCATTTTCATTTCAATGGGAGGCCACTCAAGTATGCCAAGTGATGGCTGCAAGGTGCAAGTGGGGGCAGTTCAATATCACACCCAATCTTCTTCAATTAAGTAAATATACAATTTGAGTGAAAATGTTTGCTTGCACTGCCAATGCTTCTAAAACATTTTCCCAAAATACTCCAGCCAAACTCTTCTTTCCAATCAGATTACTGCTCTAGGGGATGCCTGTGTAGAAAATTTGGAGCTGCCACTGATGAAAAGCCAAAGAGAGCTTTATATACTGGAAGGTTGTGAGAGGAGAGGAGAGAAAACTCATTCTTATTTGAATTAATATATGGAAATGAATGGATGGAAATTGGGAATTCTGGACATGTTGAATTTGAGATATATATTAAATATTCAAGGGGAATCTGGAGTTAAGACGTCATGTAAAGCTTTGAGACACATTTATTTATATGAATCATAAATACAGCAGTAGTATTAAAATCATTAAACCACATGAGCTCATTAAAATATTGCATAAGGACAGGTTAAAATTTTGGGCTCATTCCGGAATCCACAGATGTCCATGACTCGGAAGATTTATCCTATCAACACTCTTTGAGATTTATCCTATCAACACTCTTTGATTTAAGCATATAATAATTAAGCCTGCTTTTAAATCTCTGGCCCTTTAACGAATTTGAATCTCATATTCCAAGATGACAAAACCTAGGTCACCCATCTCAACCCTGATATTTGGAGCCTCATGTTACCCCTTTACTGACAAGCAGATTCCAACATTTTAATGAGATTCTTAATGAGTGGTGCTGGCTTCTGACCAGCCCTCCGGTATTCCCTACTTCTCATTGTCGGGTTTCTATTTTGTGAGTCAGCCAGCCATAATCTTCCTTCCTTCCTTTCTCTCTCTCTCTCTCTCTCTCTCTCTCTCTCTCCCCTTCGCGCGCTCTCTCTCTCTCTTTCTTTCTTTCTTCTTCTTTCTTCTCTTTGATACAATACCAGTTTATTTAACAAACATGGCTAAACATACACCAAAAATCTGGGTGGCATGTAATTTGATTCAGTGAGTTTATCCTGTCTAAGTGTGCTAATTACAGAAAGCCATTTCCAGTCCATTAAATACATTTATATGGACACAAAAGTACTGTTGTGATATTAACTCCCACAGCCTGAATGCAAGCTTCATACAATTCTTGGTTTCAGATTCCACTAAAGTACTACAGGTTACATTGGTGCTTTAATCAGAATACACTTATAATTTTTACAGTGGAACATGGGCCAGCTGAATGAAGAATAATTTCTCTCTGCTGCCAATACTTGCATAGACTTTCAAATGTCCTCTCCATTGTTTGGAAGCCTACTACTCTTTTCTTTAAAAAAAAATCTTTATTGTTCAGATTATTACAATTGCTCCTCTTTTTCCCCCCATAGCTCTCCTCTACATGGTTCCCACCCTACCCCCTTTCTTTACCCCCCGCACGGTCCTCATCCATAGGTGTACGATTTTTGTCCAGTCTCTTCCCTCAGCACCACACCATTTTCCCCTGAGAGTTGTCAGTCCACTCCCTTTCTATGACCCTGATTCTATTATATTCACCAGTTTATTCTGTTCATCAGATTTCTTATTCACTTGATTTTTAGATTCACTTGTTGATAGATATGTATTTATTGTTCATAATTTTTATCTTTACCTTATTTTTCTTCTTCCTCTTTTTAAAGAGTACCTTTCAGCATTTCATATAATACTGGTTTGATGGTGATGAACTCCTTTAGCTTTTTCTTATCTGTGAAGCTCTTTATCTGGCCTTCAATTCTGAATGATAGCTTTGCTGGGTAGAGTAATCTTGGTTGTAGGTTCTTGCTATTCATCACTTTGAATATTTCTTGCCACTCCATCTGTCCTGCATAGTTTCTGTTGAGAAATCAGCTGACAATCATATAGGTGCTCCCTTGCAGGTAACTAACTGTTTTTCTCTTGTTGCTATTAATATTCTCTCTTTGTCTTTTGCTCTTGGTATTTTAATTATGATGTGTCTTGATGTGATCCTCTTTAGATTCCTTTTGTTTGGAGTTCTGTGCGTTTCTTGGACTTGATAAGTATATTTCTTTCACCAGGTGGGAGAACTTTTCAGTCATTATTCTTCAAATAGATTTTCAGTATCTTGATCTCTCTCTTCTCTGGCACCTACATTATTCTGATGTTGATAAGCTTGAAATTGTCCCAGAGCTCTTTACACTACGTCACATTTTTGGGTTCTTTTTTCTTTTTGCTTTTCCAGTTGGGTGTTTTCTGCTTCTTTGTATTTGAAATCTTTGACTTGATTCTTCTGTGCTGGAGACACCCTTATAAGATAAGACTTGCAAAATTATCTGTGCTCAGCTTGGTGAGTGAAGTCTCAGGGCAGAGCAGATAGCAATGGCTTCCCGTCAGCTCTGCCCTACAAGGCCCCTGTGTCTCAATGTCCCTGGGTAATTGCTGCAAGCACCTCTGAGAGAAAGCCATCCTCAAGTTTTGCCCACTGTCAGATGGTTCAGTTTCTCCCTGAATGAGTCTGGGTTCTGAGAATCTCACCCAGAACTGGAGTTCAGAGCTGTCAGGACCTGTTGTCTCCCTCCCAGTTGAGAAAACCAGCCGCATACTCAGTGACCAGTCTTCTTCATGTGCAGTGCCTCGGTACCTCTGCCTTCTGCAGTTCCTCTGATTCTCAGTGTGCTTTTCTCTTTCCTTCTAGTTGTAGAATTTCCACTCAGCCAGCCTTCTTGTGGATCTGGATGATGCCTCTTTTGTCTTTTAGTTATAGTTTTGAAATTGTTATGTGAGGCAGCTATTTAGTTGTGTTTATCTATGCTGCCATCTTGGTTTCCTCCTAGAGGCCTACTACTCTTTTTTTAAAAAATATATTTTATTAATTTTTCATAAGAGGAAGGAAGAGGGATAGAGAGCTAGAAACATCGATGAGAGGGAGACATCAATCAGCCACCTCCTGCACGCTCCCCTCTAGGGATATACCTGCAACCAAGGTACATGCCCTTGACTGGAATCGAACCTGGGACTTTTCAGTCCACAGGCCAATGCTCTATCCACTGAGCTAAACCGGTTTTGGTGGCCTACTACTCTTAAATCTTGCCTATCTTGTTATCTAGAATGATGATGTTTCCTCCACTGAAATGCATCATTTTATGGTCCTCCACAACTAAACTCTACATGAATATTTCAGAATACCTTTACTTCTTCCTGTGAACTTAGGAATGTCTGTGTGGACTGAACTTGTCACTTTGTGCTGACAGTGACAGATTGTGAAACATTTCTCCTAGCTTCAGTGCTAGTGCTGTAGGAACTTATTTTTCATTTCCAGTGTTGTGGCAAGAGTCTCTGAGTAAAAAGTATACCATAATATCATCTGATGAAATAGACAATGTAAACTAGACAAAGTAAATAGACAAAGCTAGGTTTGGGGTTCATAGAGTAAGTTTCATTGTATGGAATCATATATCCTTTGAACATACCGAGAAGTTATCATTAGGCCTCTATTGAACTCTATCATTTCTCTTTTCTTAAATATATTTTTATTAATTTGAGAGAGGAAGGGAGTGGGAGAGAGAGCTAAAAATGTCAATGATGACAGAGAAGCATTGAGTGGTTACCTTCTGCATGCCCCCACTGGGAATCGAACTTGATCTTCTGGTTTATAGGTCTACATCCAACCACTGAGACATGCCAACTGGGCTATTTCTGTCTATATGTAGCTTTAATTGTTAAATAAAGCACAGGCCGAAAACAATTTGACTCAATGGATAGAGCATCGTCCTGCGGACTGAAAGGTCCCAGGTTCGATTCCGGTCAAGGGTATGTATCTTGGTTGCGGGCACATCCCCAGTGGGGGATGTGCAGGAGGCAGCTGATGGATGTCTCTCCCTCATTGATGTTTCTAACTCTCTATCCTTCTCCCTTTCTCTCTGTAAAAAATCAATAAAATGTATTTAAAAAATAAATAAATAAATAATAAAAATAAAAAAATAAATAAACCACAGTATGAAATAATACCTTGTGCAAATCCTGACCATTATACCAGTGAATTTTTTTTTTCTCACAGGAAAAATTCTGGATTATTGAAAGATGGTGTTCTTTTATCAAATTTTGTCTTTATATTAGCAAATATCTCTTTGCTTTGGCAGTTTTTATGGTATTATTTTCAAACCTCCCTCTGAAAACACTCACTTATAAAGATTTCTCTAAATGTGGGGCCTAGAGCCTACGAATGGGAACCAAATGGCATGGGCCAGGGCAGAGCTATAGAGTCAGAATTATTGTATTTACTCTTATTCCGGTCTCTGTCCTTTCAATGCTGCTTCCCTTTCCAAGTTTGTATGGGTATTTTGGGGCAAATGCATAAAATTGTTGATTTGTGTTAAGTTGTAAATAAATAAATAATTAACTATATCTACTTGGGTTTTCTTTGCATAAACTGCTACTAAGCCTTATTTCTCCTTTGTGATATTTTCATTGATTTTTCAAATCTAAATTCACATGGATTAGTCAGGGATTTTACAAATAATAATAAAAAATAGAACTAAAAAAGACATATGTATTACTATTGTAATACTTTAAACAACAACAAAAATAGAACAAACCATTTATGATATATATATATATTAGCAGAAAAGGGAGTATATTAAAAAGATATTGGAGAGCTCACAGTCTCTCCTGTAGGGCCAAAGGACAAGTCTTGGAGGTTACCCAAGCAGGAATGAAGTTCCTCATTTGTGTGTCCCTGAATGTGAGCGAAGCCTACTTACAGATCTAAGATATGTTTTTGAAAAGAGTGTATCTAATTTCTGTATTGAAAGGTAGTTTCTGCCTTTTAATAAAACTCTTAATGTGAAGAATTTTCCAAACATAGAAATGAGGTTCAGAATCTGAATAGGTACAAAGATTAACAATGGCTACAATTCTATTTTAAAAGTTTAAAATTTATTATATATTGGTATGGAGCCTTTCCTTTTATTTAAATGGTAAATCTATAATGTTCCTATGGTTTATTATATAACTTTATTAATGAATGTTAAAAATATAAAGAACGATTTTGGACCAGCAAATGTTAAATTTTAAAATTCACATATGAACACAATAAAATCATATCAAATTTGAAAAACAAAATACTTTTTCTTAGGAAATTACTTTTTTCAGATATTAAACTAATACTTTATTTACCATATTTGAGAATCTGTTAGTGATGCAATAGAATAACTATTTTAACATATCAGATAGTAGATTCAATGTATTCTGCATGGTAATTATTTAGGGTTGTTAAAATGCAAATTCTTAACCACACTTCCAACATATTAATTTATGGTCTGGGTAAGAACCCAAGAATATGGATTTTGAGCAAAGTATTTAAGAAATTGTATGCACAATAAAATTTGAGAACCACTATGCTAAATACTAGTTAATTTTAATACTAGTTAATTTTACCTAACATTTTTTAGAATTTCTTTCCTGAGCTGTTATAGTTAAAAACAGGCATCTTTGCTATAGCTGTTCTCTGATATTGAAACCAATAAAATGGCAAATTGGTGTCTATTTAATCTTTTTAATGTTTAATTTAATTTTTTAATAGGTAGCATTCACATGATTCAAAAATCAAGACAATATTAAAAGAAAAGATATATACATAGTTATTATTCTTGCTCCCACTCGGCTTTCATCCTTTTTATCATTTTTATTAGTTAATTTTGTATGCTGCTAAGTGCTTTTATTCAGTTATTTTTATTTTCTCTCCTTTTTTTCACAAAAAATATCAAACCATATACTTTCTGTACCTTTCCTTTGTCATTTAAAATATCCTGAAGATCTATAAATATTACTGATATATGCATTGTCACTCATTAAATATTTATAACAATACTGTTAGCTTAAATGGGTTCTCTGTCTTCTTTCTAAATATATTTTTATTGACTTCAGAGAAGAAAGGAGAGAGAGAGATAGATAGAAATATCAATGATGAGGGAGTCATTGATTAGCTGCCTCCTGCACACCCACCACTGGAAATCAAGTCTTCAACCCAGGAATATGCCCTGACTGGGAATCCAACAGTGACCTTCTGGTTCATAGGTTGATACTCAACCACTGAACCACAGCAGCCAGGCTACATTTTTTAAGTTAAATAAAACTACCTTATTTAGCCGAGACCGATTTGGCTCAGTGGATAGAGCGTTGGCCTGCGAACTGAAAGGTCCCAGGTTCGATTCCGGTCCAGGGCATGTACCTTGCTTGTGGTCACATCTCCAGTGGGTAGCGTGCAGGAGGCCACTGATCAATGTCTCTCTCTCATTTCTATCCCTTTCCCTTCCTCTCTGTAAAAAATCAATAAAATATATTAAAAAAAATTACCTTACTTAATTTTGTAATACTACATATTATGTAACAGCATTAAGAAAAAGATCGTTAATGGGTGGATGATCCAGTTAAGAAAGATTAAGTTCCAAATAGACTGGTCAATTTTATTTTCAATGACATAGAAATCTTTCATTTTGAGAAGGAGGCAGTTTGAAGTTATAAGACAAACAAATAAATATAGGACTTAGACAAGAAATTGAGAACATAACTGTATATTTTCTATTTTCAATAATAAAAATTTGCAAATGAAAAGTTTTTAAATTGTGTTATACAAAAATAAAACGGACTGTTTTTATATCAATATAATGTTTGAAACAATATTGTTTAGAATTAATTTTATTTTTGTAATTATTATTATTATTAAAATAAGACTCTTTGAATTGCACTTACTGATATTGTAGGTTGGAACATTTGAAATTGATATATTTGTAGGTAAAAAAAATTGAATATTGGCAATTTGGAAAGTTCAACTTAATAACATAAGTTTTTTATAGTCAACCTCAGACAAAGTTTCAGTGACAGATAACCAGGCAGAGGGCTCAATGAAAGGCATTACAGCCCCAACATAATCGTGGCTACTTGTGCTTACAGTGGGAAAACAAAACAAAAGAGAAAGACACAGAGGAACAATAATAATCCACCCTCTTTTTCACTTCAGTTCTCACGAGGAGATCACCATATCAGGCTTAGGTGAAAGGCAGATTATAGAAAGATAAATTATGTAGGCTAGACTATTTTGTAGGCATTTGTACTCATACAGAACTATACTTGCATTGAGGCTTTAAAAGACCCAGGGTTCTCTGTCACATCCCTGTGTCTTGTTTTTCAAGCAGCCCATTGTGTCTCCTCCTACTACAGCTCTATCATGCCTTTATTTTGGATGTTGTGCTTTAGGAGTTCAGCAAACATTTGACACATGCACATTTTGTCTTCCTCCTTTCATTTTGTTTTCAGTTTTAAATATGTTGTAAGATGATTTTCAACAAATTGTCCCTCAACTCTTTTTTTGAAAAATAAATTTTTTTAATTGATTTCAGAAAAGAGAGAGGGGGAAAGAGAGATAGAAATGTGAATAATGAGAGAATCATTGATGGCTGCCTCCTGCACGCCCCCTACTGGGGATCAAGCCTACAGGCAGGGCATGTGCTCTGACGGAAATGGAAATGGTAGTCTCTTGGTTCATGGTCAGAGCTCAACCACTGAGTACATGGGTTGGGCTTCCCCTCAACTCTTAAATGAAGTGTTACATGAAGAGAACAACATGTTTCACCAAAACCAGTTTGGCTCAGTGGATGGCCTGCAGACTGAAGGGTCCCAGGTTTGGTTCCGGTCAAGGGCATGTACCTTGGTTGTGGGCACATCCCCAGTAGGGAGTGTGCAGGAGGCAGCTGATTGATGTTTCTAGCTCTCTATCCCTATCCCTTCCTTTCTGTAAAAAATCAACAAAATATATTTAAAAAAAAAAACGCGTTTCTTCTCTTCATTTGGACATCAACTTTTACATTTTCTCAAGCTATGCACCCCAAAATGTAGATATTTAAATTATAATTAAGTAAAATCAAAATTCAGTTCCTCAGTTGCAGCATCCAGCTTTCAAGAACCATTCGACAGTATCATGTGTATGCCTTTAACTTGAGACAAGATACTATATTTAATGAACTGCCAGATGTATTTCAGATGCTTCCATTTAATTACCATCTTCTCAAAGGCTTCATTTCAGATGATCTTTATGAATTATCTTCTTTTTCTCTGTTACAAAAGTAAAAGAAGGCAAACATAACTCCTTTGTTGCTTTAGCTTTTTTGGTTCTTTTTAATTTTGGGAAGGGTTCCTTTTGATCATTTAGCTTTACAATTTCAGGCTTAACACGTATTTAAAAGAAGGAAAGTTACTTCAAAATTGCATTAAAATTAGGAAACAACATTTTGAAAATGGTTGCAAACCATCCTTAATAAGACAGTATTACTTCATGGTAAAAAGACAATTAAAACTTATATAAACTCTCCTGGATTTTAAAATCTGGCACAGTCCTTATTTTTCCAAGTTAGTGTAGATAATTACAGACACTTTCATGTTCAATCTTGTGGCAAACATATTTTCTAAATATAATTGTGCTATGTAAAAATTATGCAAGCATATGCATCAGAGATGTTCATCTTTAAGAAACTCTTCCCAATTTACAAAATAAGAGGATTTGGAAACTAGTACTCCAAAATTTCTCCATTTTAAAAGGAATTCCTCTTATTTTCGAAACATCTACATAAAAAGAATTTATTTTGCATAGAGTCACTGGGTGTGGTAAAAATGACTAGCTTTAATCTCTCCTTAGTATTTCTATAAGTACTTATAGAGAAAAAATGATTTTTTTAACTTTAGCCTAATATAACAATTGCTCGGGTTATTTTGTAATTTTAGTAGCTGAATCTCTGCTTCCTCTCCCATAATTGACTCCACATTAATTTTCCACTTTCTCTAGGAAATCAATATTGCATGGCTCCCCCTCTCAGCTCTATTCACAGCTACTTTAAAGTGCAAGGTGCTCAATATAGCCCCCCTACTCCAACTTACTTTCCCCTCTATTAAACCCCAGTTGTACTTCTAAACTCTTGTTTTATCCTCTCTGGTTCTGCTGAAGACCCTCCATTTGGGATCCTGGTTTTGTTCTCTAACCATCCCACCTCATTTGATATACTGTATATGTCCATCTCTGTTTGCTGACTGCTCACCCCAGGCAGGATGGTGTCTTCATCTATCCTCCAACATGCCATAAAAATAATCTGCTATATCCACTCCACCCCCACCCACCTTTTTCCTGATAATGGAAGCCAAATTGAAATGCTTGGCTCCTGCTCACCTGGGAAGGGTGGTCAATATTTTCTCAAGAAAATATCCAATCTTTTGAGGGATCATGACTTCTGCTCCATACTCTGGTCTTTGCGGATGGATGCCATTACTTACTAATAGGTATCCCTTATGTCCATTGTCTGGCTGATATTCTACTCACGCTCCTACTTTCCTTGGTGTGTCCCTCTATTGACTTTATCTTTGTTTGGCTTTAAATCCCAACTTTAAAGAGCTTGCTTTATCCTGTCTGTCTCCCAGTGGAAGTCAGTTAGGACAACATGCCTAAATCTATAACACTTTACCCTTCAATGGAGGAGTACTAGGAAATCATTTTTGGAAAACAAGATGTGTTAACTAAGACAGATATCTTCTTCTTGTCAGTTATATCCTTTATTTAAATTTTCATTTGGATTCAAACATGAAGCAATTATAGAGAAAAGTGTTGGCAATATAACTCTTATTGTTTTTAATATTTGTTTTTATTAATTTATGGTGAATGCACATATACCAGGTTCTGGATAAAAGATCGATTTCTTCTTAAATATCTTACAGGAAATAATAAATGTTTTCATTGTCTTTTCCTTAGTCCTTATGGCTAAGGCAATATGATGAAAACCAAGTCAATTGTACTATGCAAATGGCCAGACATACCATAGATGAAAATGAAAAAAAAAAAAAGATTCTTCTTTGTTTATACTGGTAAAGGTGAAGGTATCAGTTGTTGTCCCCTTTCCTCCTAAAGGGATCTCCTCCTTGTTCCAGCAATTTTGTATGTAAATAACATCTCCCCAGGAATTAGATAACCCAATATGTTCCTTTAAGACACTTGAATTATCTATAAAGTCTTGGACTTATCCCATCATGAAATATATATAGCTATCCAGGGAGTTAATACTTTAGTCTTCCTGGCTCATTGGAGGTTTAATCTAGGAGTTTAGACCAAGATATTATCACTTGGCCCACTCAGAGAGAGGGGGATATTTATTATCCTTTTGCATCAGAGCAGTTAACTAAATAAATGCATGAAATTCTCAAGGTATGTGAAGAATAAGATATTTCTGAAGTAAGTGAAAGCAAGCATTCTCTATCATCACATCATCTACCTTTTTATGTCATCAGGGACTGAAATTTTTTCACAGGAGCACTGATAAATCCAGTGGTTTTATTTCCATCAATTTGAATATAGAAATAATTTCTACAAATCAATAAGAAAATTTTACTCAGAAGAGAAAAAATGGTTAAAGGATATTACCAGGTGAATCATAGAAGCAGAAAAGCAAATGTCCAATATACTTATGAAACATTGCTTCATTTCACAAGTGTTAAGAAATGAAATTAAAACCAGAAGGAGAGCTCATCTTACACATATCAAATTTGCAAGTAATAAAGTCCAATAATGGTAAGGATATAGAGCAAAATCTCTGCTTAAGATCTATTTAGCCGTGACTATCATGATTACTAATTTCTTAATCCCAGCTATTGTATTTCTAAAAAACTCTTCAGATATGCATGTAGTCATCAAAATAATGCCCATTCTCCAATGTTTATGTTCTAATTCACTAATATGTTAGGGTGCATGAAAAAGTGAACTGAAGTTATAGCTGGAATTAAGATTGATAAAATATTAACCTTAAATAGGGAGATTATCCTGGATTATCCAGTTGGACCCAAAGTAATCTTTAAAATTGTAAGTATTTTTTAACATGGAACAGGTATTAACAGACCTGAAGGGAGAAATAGAGAGTGACACAGTAATGGTAGTAGATTTCAATACTCCACTTTCAACAATGGATAGATCATGTAGGCAGAAAATCAATAAAGGAACATTGAACTTTAACTGCTGTAAAACCAGGTGGGCTTAACAAACATTTACAGAGCATTTCATCCAACAGCAGCTGAATATACATTCTTGTCAAGCATACATGGAACATTCCCCAGGGTAGATTATATTTTAGGCCACAACACAAGTCTAAATAAAGCTAAGAAGATTAAAATTATATCAAGCATTTTTGTATAAAACTAGAAAATAATTATAATTGGAAAACTAAAAAATTCACAAATATGTGGAGATTAAACAATATACTACTTAACAACTAATGGATGAAAAGAAGGAATCAAAAGGGAATTAAAAAATATGTTGAGATAAATGAAAAATAGAAAAGCAACATGCCAAAACTTATGAGATGTAGCAAAAGCATTTCTAAGTGGCAAGTTTATACAACAGTTCTCAAGTGACATTGTTTTGCTCAATGTCATTTTGATATAACATTGAGGTGCTGTGGGAATTGAAAATTTATTTATGTCAATTAGCCTGTGGTGAAATTGGTTTTGTTACATATTATTTTCCTTAAAGTCACAGAACTTATCAAAAACGTTAAGTGAAGACTTACAGTACAATAGTCCCCCTCTTTTTAAAAAAAATATTTTTATTGATTTCAGAGAGAAAGAGAGAAGGAGAGAGAGAGATAGAAACATCAATAATGAGAGAGAATCATTGATTGGCTGCCTCCTATACATTCCACACTGGGGATCAAGCCTACAACATGTGCCCTGACTGAGAATCGAACCATGACCTCCTGATTTATAGGTCGATGCTCAACCATTGAGCCATGTTGACCATTCAGTTTCAGTTATTCATAGTCAACAGCAGTTTGAAAATATTAAATAAAAAATTACAGAAATAAGAACATTTTGTTTTAAATTGTGTGGCTTTTTGGGTAGCATGATGAAACCTTGCAACATCCCACCCTGTCCACCAAGAGATGTGAATCATCCCTTTGTCCAGCAAATCTATACTGTCCATACTACCTGCTTCTTAGTCACTTAGTAGCTATCTCAATTATCAGATTGACTGTCATGATATCTCAGTGCTTCTGTCCAAGTAACCCTTATTTTACTTAATAATGGCCTGAAAGTGCAATACTGCTGGCAGTTCAGATATGCCAAAGAGAAGCCATTAAGTGTCTCCTTTAAATGAAAAGACAAAAGTCCTCAATTTAATAACAAATGAAAAAAATCATATGCTGAACTTGCCAAGATCTAGAGTATGAATAAATCTAAATGTGAAATTGTGAAGAAGGAAAAATAAATCCCTGCTAATTTTTCTGTCACACCTCAAAGTGCAAAAGTTATGGCCACATTGCATGATAAGTGCCCCGTTAAAATGAAAAGGTATTACATTTGTAGATAGAACATGTGGATAGAAAACATGTTCTGAATGATGGCTACATGGCATACTAGAAAGCCCTGAGCCTGTACAAAGAATTCAACAAGAGATCTTCTGGAACAAGTGATATTAACCCATTTACTGCAAACAAGGGATGGTTACACAGTTTCAGGGGTAGGTTTGGCATGTTGTCATCACACATAATCACAAGAAGAAGGGTGATTATATTATGGTCTGAGAGACCATATTAACATAACTTTAATAAGTATATGGTTGTTAGTTTTATTTCATTATAACTCATTGTTGTTAATCTCTCCCTGTACCTAATTTTTAAAACATTCTTTATTGTTTAAAGTATTACATATGTTTCCTTCCCCCCTTGATCTCTCCCTAGTGTCCCTGTACCTAATTTATAAATTAAACTTTATTATAGGTATGTATGTATGGGGGGGGGGGAAACATAGTATACATCGATATAATAAGGTTGGTACTAGTCACAGTTTCAGGCATCCACTGGGTCTTGCAACATATCCCCTGCATATAAGTGAATATTACTATAGCAATGAATACATATATTGAGAAAAAGAAAGATTTTAAATAGACAACCCACCTTTATATCTCAAGGAAATAGAAAAAAAATTAAGCCCAAAATAAGTAGAAGGAAGGAAATAACAAAAAGCGTGGAATAGATGGAATAGAAACTAAAATAACAATGGAAAAGATCAATAAACTAAGAACTGTTTTGTAAAAAAAATTTCAAAGTAGAGCTCAAACAGCATGCTTAGTGGTTGAGCAACAACCTATGAACCAGGAGGCTATGGTTCTATTCCCAGTCAGGACACATGCTAGGGTTTGTGGGCTCAATCCTCAGTGGAGGGCATGCATTGATGTTTCTATATCTATCTCCCTTTCCTCTTCTCCCTGAAATATATATATATATATTTTTTTTAAAAAAGCAGGCAAGCCTTTAGATTTATAAATAAATAAATAAATAAATAAATAAATAAATAAGGGAGAGAACTCAAATAAATAGAACTATAAATGAACAAGCAGACAT
The DNA here is from genome assembly GCA_011751065.1 of Lasiurus cinereus. NCBI lineage: Eukaryota > Metazoa > Chordata > Mammalia > Chiroptera > Vespertilionidae > Lasiurus > Lasiurus cinereus. Next base: position 3,560,484 of record JAAGEH010000304.1, on the reverse strand, counting down.
TAAAATTGATACCACACAAATATAAAGCACCCACCATAAGTGACTACTATGAAAAAATTGAAATATATCAACAAATTGAAAAACCTAGAAGAAATGGACAAATTCCTATGCCAACCTACTAAGACAAAATCATGAAGAAATAGAAAACATAAACAGACAAATTATTAGTAATGAGCTTGAATCAGTAATTTAAAAAAGCCTCCCAAAAAACAAAAGTCCAGGATGAGATGGCTTTGCTGGTAAATTCTACCAAACATTTGAAGGAAAATTAATAGCAAATCTTCTCAAACTCTTTCAAAAAAAAAAAAAAAAAAGAGGAGCAAGAACTTTCAAACTCATTTTACATGGCCTGTATTGCTCTAATACCCAAACCAGACAAGGGCACTACAAGAAAAGAAAATTACAGGTCAATAGTGCTGATGAACATGGATGCAAAATCCATAACAAAATATTAGCAAACTGAATTCAACAATACACTTAAAGGATCATATGTTATCATCAAGTGGGATTTATTCCACGGATGCAAAGATAGTTCTACATATGCAAATATAGTGCATACACAGACATTCAAGAATATTCACAGACTCATTGATTGTAATATTAATGGGATAATATGTAGCAGCAAAAAAAAATGAACTAGAGCTACTAATGTCTACATTGATGATTGGTGAGTAAATATGAGCAAGTATAGGCATACCTTAGATATATTGCAGGCTCAGTTCTAGGTGACCATAATAAAACAGATGTTACAATTAAGCAAATTGTAATATTTGCTAGTGGAGGATCTTGCCTTCAATTTTTAAAGAAAACCTATAAAGTGCAATAAACTTATGTAAGTCTGTACAAATAATATGTGTAGTAAAATACCACATATTTTTAATGTCTTAAAAGTAGAAATAAATGGAAAGTACAAACAGCAAATTCAGAATAATAGTTATCTGTGTGTGATGAGAATGGTACAGGAAGTTGATATGATCAAGAAAAAAGTACATAGGGACTTAAACTATACTGGTCAAGCTTATTTCTTAAACAAATGTGGGATATATGTATTGCGTCATTTTTTTTTGTCCATATTTTTTTCCTGTATTATTACAGTAACAATCTTAATAGTGCTCTTTTCAAACATGAGATCACATCCTGTCCCTATTCAAAACGCTCAATTGAAATTCAAATTGCTTCCCAATGACTCCCAGGTTCCACAAATATGACTCATGCATTTGCTCCAAAATTTTGTCCTACTAATGTCCTTTTTTGCTCACTTTACTTCAACTACACTGAACTAATTGTTACAAAATTTGCCAAACTTATTCCAAACTCAGGGACTTTAAATTATCTTACAACTGTTTATAGTACTTCTATCAGAAGAGTATTATAATATTATTATGTATTAATTTATTGTCTGAGTATTTGTGGACAGTTGTGGGCATGGGAAGAAAGAAAAGGACCATTCCTCAGAGGGACCTTGACTGCCACCATAAACTGGACTTTCCATATTGTGAGATCTGCATCTTCCTAACTATGAGAAAGAGTTAACTTCTCCTATGAATAATTTATTGTAAAGGAGAAAGGGTGCGCACTATTCCCACAGGGGGAGTCATTTTCAAGGATGCAACCTTGAAAGAGTAAGGTGAGGTCATCTGGACAGCACACATGACAAAATCCACTTAAGGCTTCTAGATACAATTTCAAGATTCTGGCTGGTGAGTGCATAGATACTATCCTTTGTATTTCAGAGGTTGGAGATAAAACTAGGAGGTCCTTGGGTGGTATCTCTGGGTACAGGAAACAGTGATTAAAGTTTTTATTAGACCCAACTTTTTCTAGGCAGAGAATTTCTCAGGCAAAGAATGATTGGGGATAAGCACTGAAAGGATGAAGTATTAAGGGTTAGGGTATGGTCTTTTTTTTTTCAAGTATTCTCCAGAGAAGAATCCCTTAGAATGAAGTTGAGGAAGGTGTGACTTTAATTGCAGAGAGATGGCAGACAACCAGTTTTCTACTGTGGCAGCAGGGAGCAAAGGCTGTTTGGCAGATGTGGGCTGACAAACTTTCCTCACTGCCCAGCAAGGGAGCATACTGAGTGTCCATTTTGTATTAAACTGACTCCTGAGGCACTTGGAGGATCTAGGCGAAGATGCTAGCTCCAAGGATTTTGACTCTGGCTCTTCTCCCAGAAATGACTGTGGTATTCAAGCTGGTTCTCATTAAATGTGGGCAGTAAAAGTTATAAGAGTTTTTGCACTCCACAGGAGGAGCAGATATGAATAACCAATACCCTTAAACTTCTGGTTCAAAGAGGTCACTGAGAAGACATGACCATTGGTTGACCCCCAAGCAAGACCCAGGCAATTGAAGGTTCTTCATTCCCTTTCCTGTTCTTGGAATATATGTTCCTTCCACCATTCCCACAGGAAGAGTCATTTTCAAGGATGCAACCTTAAAAGAGTAAGGTGAGGTCATGTGGACAGCACATGTGACTAAATCCAGTTAAGGCTTCTAGATACATTTTCAAGATTCTGGCTGGTGGGGGCATAGATACTACCCCTTGTGCCCTGCTCTAGACAAGCCTCCTAGTGATTTCCTTTGCTTATTAAAACTGCCATGTGCCAGTCTGAAGTAGACTGCTTCTTTCTTCAGACTCCCCTTGCCCTCCACTCAGAGGGGTTAATTTCAGATTTCACTCAGGAAACTCCTGAGGTTTTGAACTAGCACAATTACAGTCTGGCATGGCCAAAGATACTATTCTTATTAGTATGTATTGAAACAACTTTTCTCCTTGCCTTTGTTATCATTTATATACCATACTACTAAATTTTCATTGAGTGAAGAGAATAAGGGTATGATCTTTAATCATTGATATAAATTTGTGCTGTATTTAGCTTGGAGGTCACACAGAAGAATGTTGACTTCTTTTAATGAGAGCATGTTCATATTATGCTCATACTGTCAGGTATCAGTGAATGATTAGTTTCCCCCTTTGGTGAACAGTAATACCTTTTTGCAGGCTTGTTATTATCTTACCAAAAGTCAAAGATTCATGAGTGAATCAATAAAATATTCAATGCATTGTTATATAAGTTGGTTAACTTGATAATCCTTGCTAAAAGAGAAGTATTTGGTGACCTACTAGTTAATAAGAATTGTCACATTTAGATGAAAAAGCATACATAAGACTTTGGGAATAATTCACATTTGAATTGAAATGTGTGCACTTTAACAGTTGGAATGATGGACAAAATCAGTTTCCTCTAGGGGTAAAAATAGAAAATCGCTTACCAAGAAGATGAACAGATGACAGTTAAGGATCTAGCTCACTGATTATAAGCACTATTTTGGAAGTCTTACTTCTGTACATTTTCTGTGGCATTATTAGTATTTAAGCTTTTTCATAAACTACACATAAGTGTCTATGGGAAGGCAAAAGTAATTTCACGTCCTGCTGTTGAATGAGGATATGGAAATTTTATAGCAGTAAAGACAATTTGCTGATGCTATTATACCTATATTGGTCAGCATGAGTCTTGATATTAACACTCTCAGCTTACTTTAAGATATATAGAAAATTCACTAGAAGATAGGCCATAAAAGATTAAAATCTTGTATTATAAGTAAACAGAAGACAGGACAGTCTGACGCCATAGTTCACTCTTTTTAAAGGATCATGTGGCTTCATATTAGTTTCTTCATGCACACATTTTGTTTTGTATTGTTTTTGTTTTATTGAACCAGAGTATTTCAGAAATTTGGCAAGGTTTCAATTGGGTAGTCCCAGTCAAAGTTTGGCTATGGCCCATTAACCAAGGTTGGGCAGGTGAAATAGAGAAAGATAAAAGAGTATATCTGGCCCTGAATGGTTTGGCTCAGTGGATAGGGTGTCTGCCGGGGTACTGAATGGTCCCAGGTTCGATTTTGGTCAAGGGCATGTACTTTGGTTGTGGGCACATCCCCAGTAGGAGGTGTGCAAGAGGCAGCTGATTGATGTTTCTCTCTCATCAATGTTTTAGCTCTATATCCCTCTCCCTTCCTCTCTGTAAAAAAATTAATAAAATATATTTTTAAAAAAGGAGTATATCTGGACACGGGGCCTCAGATCTTCAAGGTGATGTTGGGACCAAGATGCAGGTGAGGCCTATGCTACCCAGGTCCAAGTTAGGTGCTTTACATACATCCTGTATCATAGTGATTTACAACCTTTTTCATCTCTTGGCATACATAAACTGATTGCTAAAATTCTGTGACACATTTTATATATACATATGTGTGTGTGTGTGTGTGTGTGTGTGTGTGTTTGTTTATTTATTTATTTATTTATTTATTTTTTAAAATATATTTTATTGATTTTCTACAAAGAGGAAGGGAGAGGGATAGAGAGTTAGAAACATCGGTGAGAGAGAATCGATCAGCTGCCTCTTGCACACCCCCTACTGGGGATGTGCCCGCAACCAAGGTACATGCCCTTGACCGGAATCGAACCTGGGGCTAAAAGGAAATGAACTCCCCTCCATCTTGTCCTATAGGGCTGGGACCCCTGCCTAAAACCCCTCCCTTTTCTGGGAGTGGCCACAGGTGTGCCAGCAATGTCTTAACTTCCCCGACCCCCACCCAAACGGACCAATGAAGCTCCAGGGACACAGCTAAGGTCCTAATTAGGCTTAACCACAGAAAGACCCCAATTCAAGTGACCAATCTCTGTAGCCTTCATCACTTTCCCAAGCCCCCTAATTATCCTACCCCATAAAACTCATTGTTCCCGCCCGGTCCGCTCTCTCGCCTCGCTGCTGCGTCAGAAAGAGGCTGAGAGCCAAACCTGGGTTTGAATAAAGACTCTTTGCTTTTGCATCGGAAAAGGCTCCTTAGTGGTGGATTATTGGGGACCCCGAATTCTGGGCACAACAGGGCCAATTCAGTACCCAGGCCGATGCTCTATCCACTAAGCCAAACCAGTTTTGGCATGTATAATTTATTTGTTTATTTTTGCTGATCTGACAAAAAGTAGGTCAATTTTTATTCTTTCACACCAGACATTGTATTGGTTGTAATTATCAGTGCCCCTGACTAAATAGTCAAGTATTGCATGTTTTAAAAGTCACTGTTCTATCATCCTGGAGAACCTCTAGAGGCATTGATTCTCAAAGCGGGACACGAAGGGATCATCTAATAACAATTCTGAACCTTGCCTTTCCTGTTGTGGGCTCCTCCTCATTCTTCAGTCACAAAGACACACTGCCTATCACCTCCATCACCCACCACCTACTTGAGCAATAGGCTCAAACACTTATATAACCAGCCAACCCTATAGATAATAAACCTCAGTGTTCTTGGATTTCACTTTATAATATTTATTTTAAAATAAAAATAATGTTGTTATAATTTTTAGATACATAATAATGTTATCAGACAGCAATAAATAAAATAGAAGTCAATTTGCAACATATAGTCAATAACATGATGTAGGGATTGTGGAGATATCAACATGAAATTACAGACAGTACAAAAAAAGAAGAAAAAAGGACCAGAGCAACATTATGACTTGCAACTCCTCTTCTGCACTCAGGAAAAATTATGCTTTTAAGCTGCCATTTTTTAAAAACATATTTTTATTGACTTAGAAGAAGAAGGGAGATGGAGAGAGAGATAGAAACATCAGTGATGAAAATCATTGATTGGTTGTCTCCTGTATGCCCCACACTGGGGATGAAGCCCACAATCAGAGCATGTGCCCTGACCATGCACGGTCTACACTCAACCAGTGAACCAAACCAACTAGAGCCTGAGCTGCCATTTTTAATTCAGGTTGGCACCAATCCAAGTGGAAGCACGTGAATTATGCATTACTATTTCTGAGTGATAGATGAGTATTAAGTTTCCAGTTTACTCAAATGAGTTGTCTAATTCTTTGTTCTTTTCTGTTAATATCTCCTGTCTCCTAGTTTGTATTTGCACCTGCTAAACAAGCAAAGAAAAGACAGTACCAAGATTGCATCTCTCAACTCCAAAATAGCATGCTCTCTCCCATGTTCTCACTTTTCACTCTTTCTATAGATTTAATTTTGTCATTCTTTTTCTTTAAATTGTGGGGTTCCTCCACTTTTAGAGCTATAGTAAATAACAACTTCTCAATTTTTCCAACACTTCTTCCGGAAGAGGCTGGCATATTTATAGCAATAAATGAGCCTTGGCTGGTTTGTCCCAGTGGATAGAGAATCAGCCTGTGGATGGAAGAGTTCTGGGTTCGATTCCTGTCAAGGGTAGATGCCTAGGTTGCAGGCTCTATCCCCAGTAGGGGGTGTGTGGAAGGCAGCCAACCAGTGATGGTTTCTCATCACTAATGTTTCAATCTCTCTCTCTCCCCTTTCCTCTTTGAAATCAATAATATATATAAAATGAGACCAGGGAGACAGAAGTGTCAAGTTTGAAATGAGTTTCCAAAGAGTCCACTGGTGCTTACTGAGCACCTATTCAGTAAATTGCCTGGCTCAGTAATGGTCACTGTGTGCCACAGGTACTCTCACAGCCGGACTAGGAAAGCTCCAAGCTTCTGTTTGTGGGTGACGGGAAATCTGGAACTGATCTTTGGCCAAGATAAAAGGAGAACAAACTGTGTGTCAGTGATACGTAATCTGATGTTAAAGTTCAAATTTCCCTGGAGGCACTTGGTGCAAGCTTATGTACATTGTTTAGAAATGTTTATATTGATGTTTAAAACCTCTTTTAACTTATTACACATCCTGGGTTTACTTACACAAGTTGGTGGCTATGAAAGATACCACTCTAAACTTTTGGCTGGGATCCCTTGAAAAATCAGGATGCATTGTTCATATCTTGGTCCACAATCTGGAAACCAAGTGTATTTTATGTGGCTGAGAAAGGATCCTGAGGGCTGGAGTCCCTTGGTGATCGCCTGTACTTTCTGTCTCCTGTTGTACTATATCCTTTATTTTAAACAGAGACTATGTGAGTATACACTGAGCATTTGTGCAATTTTCAATGATCAGATCCTGTGTAATCAATGCAAGCAGGGAAGAAAAGGCCACAGAACTCAGAACTACTTTTGCAATCACTTCTATTTGATACAGTCACTTGTGTATAAATACTGGCATCAAAAGATTTTATTAAGAAAAGGATGATATTATTTGGAGACTATATTTACCTCTCTGTTTTTTTTACTATTTGCAATGTGACAATTGTATAATAATTTGTAAGACGAAACACACACATATGAACAACTTAGAATATATTAAAATGGCATAATAGTTTCTGGGGTCAGAATCCTAGTTCTCACATGTATAAACTGTAAAGTCTTAGTCACTTACTGTTGGCTATCTGCTTTATTTTCCTTATCTGTAAAATGTGGATAGTAGTAATAGTAGTAAATTAAATCTGTGAATGATTCTTAGTGAGTTAGTGTTAGCAGTTAGTATTATTGATTATGTAATATTTATGTAAGGAATAATATGGACAAAAATGGACACTGAAAAGGAATTGGAACTATTCTCCATAAATTGGAGGTTCTGCACATTAGGAGTAAGGTTTAGTTACAGGGGTGGGGAACTTCCTGTCAGCGGGCTATATAAGGCCTGTGGACTCATTTGATCTGGCTCTGCCCAGGCAGTAGGGATGAGTTAATTAAATGTTTGACTAAATATAGCAGGCTGATTTTTAAGTTGATAATATTCTATGGCCTGCCAATGATGTCTTAAATATTCAAATGGCTCTTGGCACAATAAAGATTCCTTACTTCTGTTAGAACCATATAACTCTCACTTTTTAATATTTGTACAGACAATTTTAAGTTTATCATCAGACTAACAGTAGTACAAAAGTATGTGAATATTATTATTTAATTGTCAATATCCTTATTCCTGGATCATGTGGAATTCTATTTGATAAAGAATGTGTGAATACTAAAGTATTCTACAAAAGTTAGTGATACTAATTTTTAAATTAATTTATTTAAGAAAGAGAGAGAAAAAACGTATCTATTTGTTGTTCCACTTATTTACACATTCATTGGTTGATTCTTGTATGTGCCCTGACTGGGAACTGAACCCAAAATCTTGCATGTCAGGACAATGCTCTAATCAACATAGCTACCCAGCCAAGTAGTGCTATTATTAATTCGAATCTATTTATTGATTTCAATGCAAAATGATGCTCTTGTGAATAAATGGTTTTTGTCTACAGCACATTATTTGAGAAGAGCGGCAGTTTTTAACTGATGTGCCACAAGAATTCTTAAAACATGCAGCACCTGACTATTTAGTCAGGGGCACTGACCTCTTTTCCTCAACTGTCAAATAAAAAAAATGACAACAAAAGCCATCTGATGTGAATGAAATAAAAACTATAGCTATTTTTTTGGTCAGATCAGCAAAAAATATAAAATGTTTTTTGATGTGCTACAACATTTTAGTAATTAGTTTATGCGTGCCATGAGATGAAAAAAGTTGAAAATCACTGGAGTGGAGCAAAGAAGTATGACTGGTACAGAAACTACTGCAACATGGTAATCACTGAGACTGGACTGGTACACCCTCTTCATGTTTCGACTTCTTGATAAATCAATCTCCAAGGTTCAGTTCATTCACGGTGTGAGGCTATTTACATGGCCAAAGTACATCACTTTTGTCCTCCAGTTTTCATATTGGCTTCGTGTCAGGGTTTATATTGATTTTAAAGTTTTATTGTTGATGTTTAAAGCGCTTAATGACAAGATATCTGTTTATATTAATGATTTGCTTATCCCCACAGGACAAAAATAAATTTTGAGATCTTCTTATGCTGGCTTGATGTCAGTCTTAAATGTCACCTTGAGATTCAGAGTGTGAAGGTGTTTTGTCTTTTGTTCATGTTCTTTTTTGTGTTTTTGTTGTTGTTGTCATTGTTTTTAATCATCAACCAAGGATAATTTTTCCATTGATCTTTAGAGGGAGCAGAAGGGAGAGAAGAGGGAAGGAGACAGATAGATAAGAGAGAGACAGATATCAATGTGAGAGAGATACATCGACTGATTGTCTCCTGCATGCGCCCCAACTGGGACCAGGAGATTGAACCTGCAACTGAGGTACATGCTCTTGACTAGATTCAAACCCAAGACCTTTTGGTCCACCAACTGATGCTCTAATAAGCACTGTGCAACTACCCAGGACCATGTTCTTTTTGAGCTCATTTAAGACGTTAGAAAAAAAAACTACAGAATTGTTACAATCCTACCTAATAAAAGAGTAATATGCAAATTGACCATACCTCCACCATAGCCACAAGCCCCTCTCATCAGCCAATCAGGAGAGAGTATGCAAATTAACCCATCCAAAATGGTTGTGGCCACAGAGAGAGCAAGAGGCTTGGGTTTCCCTGGAAATGGAGAAAGCCAAACTTTCCACCTGCCCTGGTGGGAGCAAGCCTCCACTCAAGGCTACAAAGTTTCAATTATAGAAGATAAATAAATCCCAACAAAAACTGTGGCAGCCACTGAGCTGGAGAGAGCCAGAGGCATGAGTTGCCCCGGGCGATGGAGGAAGCCAAGCTTTCCACCTGCTCTGGCCTGCCTTGGCCTCCACTTAAGACTACAAAGTTTCAATTATAGAAGATAAGTAAACCCCAACAAAAATGACCGCAGCCACAGAGCGAGCAGGATGCTTTGCTTTGCTCAAGGCTACAAAATTTCAATTATATAAAATAAATAAATAGCAGATACCAGGACCTCCACTTGGGTCACCAGGGGGCATGGCTGGTCTGCAGACTAACCACAGACCCCTCTGCCAGGTCACCCCATGCCCCAAGGGAACCCTCACCCTGATCTGGGACACCCTTAAGGGCAAACCAGCTGGCACCCACCCATGCACCAGGCCTCTATCCTATCTAATCCTTTTTAATAAAAGAATAATATGCAAATTGACTGTCACTCCAACACACAAGATGGCTGTTTCCATGGGGACACAAGATGGCCACCACAAGATAGCCAGCAGAGGAGGGCAGTTGGGAGGAACCAGTCCTGCAAAGGTGGACAGTTGTGGGCGATTAAGCCTGCAGGGAAGGGCAGTTGTGGGGGGGACCCAGGCCAGCACGGGAGGTCAGGTAATGGCAAACAGGCTGGCAGAGGAGCAGTTAGGCATCAATCAGGCTGGCCGGGGAGTGGTTAAGGGGTGATCAGGCTGGCAGGCAGAAGCTGTTAGGGGCAATCAGGAAGGCAGGCAGATGAGTAGTTGGGAGCCAGCAGTCCTGGATTGTGAGAGGGATGTCCAGTTAGGATCGGGCCTACTCAGGCAATCAGACATCCCTCAATGGGTCCCAGATTGGAGAAGGTGCAGGCTTGGCTGAGGGACACCCCCCACTGCCCCCACCATGAACAAATTTTGTACACTAGGCCTCTAGTAAAATATAAAATTTATGAAATGTGAACATTATTAAAATCATGTTCTTATATTATTTTTAAACTTACAAAATAAATGCTACATTACTGAGTGAAAAAATATTTTACTTGTTCTTATCTATGACAGTAAAACAATTTTTAATGTATTTTTGTAATTTTATTTTTGAAGTCAATCTTTCAAGATGCAATTTTTTATATTCTAAAATATCTATGATGAATTTCATGAATACAAAATTGCTTTTGTATGTTTTATAATCAATCACAAATAGCCTTTTTATATTTAGTGTTTAACTATGAAGACTGGGTTATGCTATGTGCTTATATTTTATAGCTTTAGTTAATGATATATGATTAATGCTAACCAATTGCCTTTGTGGGGAGGAAATAACTGTTTTATGTGAGCATAAAGCATTAAAACATAATATAGAAATTAACTGCTTATGACTGTATATAATCTTTAAAAGGAGTATTAATTTATAAGTAAGCCAATTTTTATATCCTAGTATATTCTGTAAAAGAAATGTTCTGTATCTATCACCTATTCATCTACTTATCTATTACTTTGTTTTGTATCTTTGTCCTTTGACTTGTCTGTCATTTTCTATATTGGAATTTGATATTTGATAACTTACTATATATATAATCCTTTGTAAATAAGATAAAGTACAAGAAAGTATCTTGAAAACTGATATATGCAAGTAACCATAATCTTATTACTATTATTTTTTATGAAGGAAAGTTTTGACTTCTTTAGAAGGTATACTTCCTCTTCCATCATCTCTCTCACAGCCAGTATCTTTTTCCTGTTGCTATGTAATGGTATTCCTCCTTATAAATATGGCAAAAGAAACACTTTTAATCTTCTATGATATGGTGAAAATAAAACAAAATATACTTCCTAGTACATTTTAGGTGAGGTCCTTTGCTGATATATCCAATCAAAATATGAAAGGTGAAAGATAAACTATTTATTTAGGTTCAATGATATTATTAAACTATATATAATGATAATGGTCCAAATATAAAATTTTTATTATTTGGAATTTGGCTTCAATTTTTTTTTCATAGTATAAATGACTTGATTTGTCAAAAGGTGGGTTAATCATTTTTTATACAATTCATTGTATAATTGTCTTACTTATTATTGCAAATAAATTATATAGTATATGAAAAATATGTTAAATATTCTGATACTTTGGAATTCATTATCACTGAGAAATTTATAATGAACCTGCTTCATGATATGCTATATAAAGTACAAATGTATCATGTTGATGTTGACTTAATAATAATATTTACAGTTGTACGACTAAATTCGTAAGAAGAAGAAATACAGAAAATTAGATTTTTATCAGGTTTTTCCTTATTTTAAAATGCAACCAATGGATTCAGCTATACAATTAAGTTTTAAAATATTGTTAACTGTAATACTTCAATAGTCAAACATTTTATAGAGCTCTAAAACTCTCTAATAAATTCTTATTTTCAATATTATATATTTTATTTCTATAACATCCATTTTTGTTAAAAGTATTTTTTTTAGATTTTCCTTTCACTCATTTTGTCCATATGTTTGTATAATTTCTATTTCCTTTAATATATTTACAATATTTATTTTATAGTTTTTGCTAATTTTAACTTCTGGGTTATATGTGGATCTTCTTCTACTGACTAATTTTCCCTCTTGACTATGGGTCACATTTTCGCCATAACTTTACATTTTAGGCTACTTAAATAACCATAGGTATTGCAACTAATAGCATTTTCCTTTAATGAGGGCATATTCTTTCTGTTAGGAAGCTAGTACTTCATTTCAATCAGGAACTAAACTGGATTGAAGCTGATTGCTGAGTTGTAACTTCAGTTTCTATCCCCTTCTGACTTAAAATGCCAGAGCTTCGGACCCAGAATGACTTGGAATCTAAACATAATAAGACTGTGGAGGTCCCTTTTGGCTTTCCATCTCAGCCTCAGTATTCAACACTGCTGTCAACACAGCAGTCAACACTCTCCAGCTATTAGTAAAAGTCCCATGGGGAGTGGATTGCTGGAAAAAACTAGATCTGCATTTTTGGCTCTTAATGCTTCCTACCTGTCCCTCAAACTGAAGAGGTAAAAGCCCCACTTTCCATAGAAGCACATTCCTATATCTATGGCATTGCCGACCTTGTGTGTATTGTGCTAGACTTGCCAAATGCCCCCTTGTGGCACAGATGTCTGCTTATCTAGGAAAGTCTTAGTCTTATTTGGAATTTAGCTCCTGTAGACTGCTTGTGTTAAGGTCTATCATCTATCTATCTATCTATCTATCTATCTATCTATCTATCTATCATCATCGTCTATCATAATCTATAATTTTATATATATATATATATATATATATATATACACAATTTTTAGTTTACTACTTATTCTAATGATTACAATGGAAACAAAAATGTGTTGTGATCATTTATACCATAATAAGAAGTAGAATTAATAGTATATTTTCAGTAGTTTTTTTTTTTCTGTTTTATATATTACTAGAGGCCTGGTGCATGAAATTTGTGCACAGGGGTGTATTTCCCTCATCCCAGCCTGCACCTTCTCCAATATGGGACCCCTCGAGAAATGTCCAACTGCCCATTTAGGCCTGATCCCAACCAATAAGATTGGGCCTAAACGGGCAGTCGGACATCTCTCTCATAATCCAGGACTGCTGGCTCCCAACTGCTCACCTGCCTACCTTCCTAATTGCCCCTAAATGCTTCTGCCTGCCAGCCTAATTACCCCGTAGACTCTTCCCTGCCAGCCTGGTTGATGCCTAACTGCTCCCCTATCAGCCTGGTAATTTTTAACTGCCCTCCCCTGCAGATCTGGTCCCCCCCAACTACCCTTTCCTGCAGACCCGGTTGCCCCCAACTTTCCTCCTCTGCTGGCCTGGTCACCTTTAACTGCCCTCCCTTGCAGGCTTTATCACTCCCAACTGCCCTCCCCTTCTGGCCATCTTGTGGTGGCCATCTTTGACCACATGGGGGCAGCCATTTTGTGTGTTGGAGTGATGGTCAATTTGCATATTACCTTTTTATTAGATACGATGATGCAAATTCTTGAAGACAGTAATGCTAGTTTAGTCTGCATTGGCTTTTATGGAGGCATGCAAAGTGATTATCTAGAGTCTAGTTCTAAAATAATGGAAGATCTTGAAAAAAAAAGATTCTAGGAGACTGCATGTTACTTATGTAAGAAAATATATGCTTCCATTTTTATTTCAAAAATCTTTTCCCTTGACCGATCACCTCAGTGCAGTCAAACATATGTTTTTCCATGTGTTTTTAAATTTGATAGGCACAATTGTATTGTTGTTTTATTTTAGGATATTCTGTATTGTTAGTTAATATTTATGGTGACTCAAAAATCTAAAATTACTAATGTTGTCTCTACTGACCTTTCTATTATGTATTCAAGTAAGTATATGATTTATCACTCTATCACTTCATTAGTAACTTTAGGTATTTTTCACCATTTATTAACAGGATGTGTCTTTGAGATTCACTTAGGGAGACTAGAGTCTGATTTGACCATAGCCAGAGGACTGGAGGATTAAAAGACTTAAAAAATAAAAGTAGTTATGAGTTATTAAGCAAGTAAACATATTTTATTTATTAAGAACTTAGACGTATGAACTATGTAGTCAACTAACTGAATTCAAATCCTAGTTCTTCAACTTACTAGTTATGTTATTTTAGAGATGTTACTTAACCACCTGTGCCTCAATTAACCTTTCATAAAATTAGCATAATAAAATTATCCACACCACAGTGTTGTAATTCTAATTAGTGTTCTGGGAATTAAGTGGAACTATGACTTAGCCAAAATGTTATGAAAGTATCTTTTATATAAAAGTATTTTTATTACTAATTTTCTTAATGTTATGAACCCCTACTAACTAAATAGATTTTGAAGATAAAAATGAATAAAAATTTTCCAATCTTCGCCCAACTGGTGTGGGCCAGTCATTGAGTGTTGACCTATGAGCCAAGAAGTTGTAATTTGCTTCCCGGTAGGGCCACATGCCTGAGTTATGGGCTCAATCCCTAGTAAGGGGTATGCAGGAGGCAGTCATTCAATGGTTCTCTCTCATCATTCATATTTCAATCATTTTTTCCCTCTCCTCTCCTCTCTGAAATAAATTACATACATATCTATATCTATATTTTTATATATGAATGTCAGGCACTTAACTAATTTAATAAAGTTTTTCAAACTATATAAATATATGTAAAGTTCACATATTTTTAGAAAGATTACTTTCAATAACTTCCCTATAAAAAGAATTGTAATGGTTTAACCCACCTAAATTTACTACTACGAGGTATTACCATGTAAGGATTATTTCAGTGAATCTGGTCATAATACATTTCATGTGACTGGAATTGGGCGATATGGATTATTATTCTTTCTTCTCTGATTTGGAAAATCAAATGGAATAGGAGGAGGGTAGTGACTGATAGACATTCCCTCAGTACCTTCCTGCCTTTTTTTTCTGGGCAAAGGGTGCCACATTGGAAGAAGTGGGAATATCACTTCTAAAATCTGGTAAATGGGGCTTGGGTTGCAGTCACCGAATTGGATTTCACCTCTTCTTCTTTGTTTCTTCATCTGAAGAAGGGGATCCTGACTGATAATCAGAGATAAACTTATCAAAGGCCCAGGTAACTTTCTTAGGAATCTCATTCTTGTTCTATCCCCATTTTCAAAGCTGGTCACAATGACTGCAGTTTTTTTTCCTACCTACTTCACATGGTCCACTCACAGAGTGAGGTCCTCTCACAAGCCCAGGCACTGTACAAAATGTGGCTTTTCTCACAGTCTGTCAGGATCAACTCTCTGAAACTTATTGACACAAATTCCTCCATAGGCTGTCCTATTGATGGTTTTTCAGGATGCCAGTCATTTTTATATAAATGTAGAACTTAGAACACTATTTCCACTCATCTGGAGATAAACAACTATATAGCAAGATGGTGGGACATAAATTTCCTCTTTCATATCTTACAAATTCAATTTATACTTATCAATGTAGGTTTACATATTTTAATCATTTTTAAGAATATTTTATGAAGTGAGACAACATCAATTCTATATAATAAAGAGGAAATATGCTAATTGACCATCATGCCCTTACAAAATGGCAGTGCCCAACAGGCAATAAGGAGGGAATATGCTAATTGACTGCTCTGCCCTCAATTATGGCAGTGCCCACAGCCACAAGATGGTGGCACCCAGACCCCTCAGCCCCACTGGGGTGGCAGGCACACAGCATGGCTGGGCCCACCCCCAGGTGGTTCTGGCCACTCCACATGCCTGGCTCCAGAGTCCCCAAGTTTCCTTAGCTCCCAGCCACCCAGGGCTGGCCCAAGGCACAGGCAAGCCTCAGATGGTGGCTACCCAGCTGCCCAGAGCTGCCCAGGCTCAGGTAATCAGGGCCACCTAAGGCTTGCACTGCTGGCAGTGGCAGCAGCAGAGGTGTGATGAGGGCATCGCCTTCCCCTAATTGCTGGGTCACTTCCCATCCCTAAGGGCTCCCAGACTTTGAGAGAGGGCAGGCTGGGCTGAGGGACCCCTGCTCCAGTGCATGGATTTTTATGCAACAGGCCTGTAGTCATATATATAAAAATCCAAAGCAACTCTGGAATGTTTGTTCCATGTATATGGTACCTGGGAGTTATTTCTAATAATCTTTATAGGCTTTTATGCTTTGGGTGTCTTAGTACCTTGACATTCAATTTTCTTTTACACTTGGTTTTAAAAAGAGATAATTAAATTGCTTTTACTTATAAAACCACTGAGATTTAAAATGTTTAATATCAGCCATTTGAAAAGAAAAATAAGATGGTATATTAGGCACTGATTTATAAAGAAATGCTTGTGACTTGAAATTTTAAAAAAATTTACATAAAATGTCTATTTACATCATTCTACCATTTTTGTTCTTTTTAAAAAATATATTTTATTGATTTTTTTACAGAGAGGAAGGGTGAGGATAGAAAGTCAGGAACATCGATGATAGAGAGATATCTATCAGCCGCCTTCTGCACGCATCCTACTAGAGTTGTGCCCACAAGCAAGGTACATGCCCAGGCTGGAATCAAACCTGGGACCTTTCAGTCCACAGGCCGATGCTCTATCCACTGAGCCAAATCGGTCTCGGCTTTGTTCTTGATTTGTTTGTATTCTATGGCTACTACTATATAGCCTTACTTTCTAACATATGTTCTTTATAAAATGTAAGCTTACATGTCAGGCTTATGAAAAATCATGAATTTTGTTTAGGAAATGTATTATTTCTGAAACATATGTAAATCTGTAATATCACTCTTCTCATTGGTAGAGTTCCAAAAGAATAGGCACAGGTTCATGTACAATTTAGAAAGCCTATTTATATTTGGATAAACAGTGACTTGGGGAAAGAAACTGCCCTGTATGGCCTAAGTTCAACATTAAGTTCATTTCATAAAGCAGCATGAATAAAGCTTCAACTCTTAAGGAAATAAATATGCTCACCCAAACACTTGAAAGTTAAAAATATCCCATCCCAAATTCAATGCATTAAAAAACTTGTCTCCAGAATTAAAGTCAGTGGAACATTTGATTCATCTTATTGGCTTTATAAAAATGCAAATCCCTGGGTTCATTCAAGATCTAGCTAGTCAAATGTCTGTGAGAAGGGACCCTGGAACTTGCATTTCATTTGGCTCCCCAGGTTCTTCATATTCCTTCTGAAGATGGAGATTCAACACACTTCTCTGGTTTCTTTGCCCTCTTAAAGAGCATTTTAGCTTAAAAGTGTTTTTATATAGATGTTAGTTTGGGTGAAAATGATGGTAAATTACTTTATATTTGATATCTTGGGTATTTAGGAACTAGGAGTTTACATTTATGGGATATTTACCTGCTGGATGCTTTATACATATTATTTAATACTAGAGGCCCAGTGCATGAAATTCATGCATGAGAGTGTGTGTCCTTCAGCCCAGCCTGTTCCCTCCCCAATCTGGGACCCCGTGAGGGATGTCTTACTGCTGGGATGTTGGACATCTCTCTCACAATCCAAGACTGCTGGCTCCCAACTTCTCACCTGCCTGCCTTCCTGTTTGTGCCTAACTGCTTCTACCTGCCAACCTGATCACCCCCTAATTGATCCTCTGCCAACCCAATTGCCCGTAACTGCACTCCCTAACAGCCTGGTCACCCCTAATTGCCCTACCCTGCAGGCCTGGTCCCCCCCAACTGCTCTCTGCTGTAGACCTGGATGCCCCCCCACCTTCTTTCCCCTGCAGGCCTGGTTACCACTAACTGCCCTCTCTTGCAGGCCTAGTACCTCCTGACTGCCCTCCCCTGCTGGCCATCTTGTGATGGCCATCTTGTGTCCACATGGGAGCAGCCATCTTTGACCACCTGGGAACAGCCATCTTGTTTGTTGGAGTGATGGTCAATTTGCATATTACTTTTTTATTAGATAGGATTCCTAACCACAATCTTATTGGGATAGTTATTATTACATCAATTTATGATGAGACAACAGACTCATAGATATTAAATAACTTTACCAGGGTCATACCAGTAATAACTAGAAAAAAATTAAATCTAGTTTTATCAAACCTGATATCATTTTCCACTAAATCAGGCTGCTGGATTGGGGGTTGGGATGGTAAGTGGAGTAGAGGAAGCAATACTTTTTGGTAACAAACATACTAAATAATAAGCATTTTCTCTTTTGGTTAATAAAGCAAACTGTTAAGGAAGAAATTCTTATACCAACTTCACAGATGAGACAAAAAGAGGTTAGGTAACTTGCTGATAAACACTCATATGTATTAATACATTTACTTACATATTAAATGGCTACAAGGATTAGACATGACTTTGAACAAAGCCTTATGTTTGCCTTCATAGATTTCACAGACTAGTATTAGAATCAAATACGCAAATTGGCCTACACCATAATTTGTGAAAAATTCTATAAGAGTGAAAATAACAGGAGAGATCTAATTTAGATTTGGGACTTAAAGAGGGCTATCCAGAGAAGTGACTTTTAAGCTAAGATATAAAATATAAGTAAAATTAGCAAAGTAAAAAGTAAGAGAAAAAGCATTCCAGGTAGGAGGGAATGTCATGTGAAAAGTCTATGTGACATAAAAACATTGTGGTTCTTTAGGAATTGAAGGAAGGGTAGATACAATATAATGTTGGATCCAGTGACCAAATCATTGAAGCCTTTGGTGGCAAAATGAGATTCTTGGAAATTCTTCTATGTTAAAACATAGATGGAAAAAGAGGAAGAGAAAATCCAATATACATTTTAATATATCATTCTTGGTGTTCTGTAGACAGACCAGTTTGGTTATGGAATAGTTAAAATAAAAATATAGATAAGACTAATTTAAAGTGGCAACAGAGGTGTATATAGGAATAAATATATATATGCCTAAGTGACCCTTACAACTGAATGACAAGAACAACTGGAATGACCAGCCACTATGATGCACACTGACCACCAGGTGGCAGACACTCAGTGCAGGAGCTGCACCCTGGTGGTCAGTGCACTCCAACAGCCAATCTTCTGTGTTCCCTCAGCCCCAGCTGGCCAACCTCCTGTGGCTGCCCCCCAAGCCGACCAACTTCCCACAGCTCCTCCCCCTGGCTGGCCAGCCCCCCAATAGGCCTCCATTGCTGGCCACACCAAGGGGTTCCACCCGTGTATGAATTCATGCACTAGGCCCGTGGTTCTCAACCTTCCTAATGCCGCAACCCTTTAATACAGTTCTTTATGTTGTGGTGATCCCCAACCACAAAATTATTTTTTGTCGCTACTTCATAACTGTAATTTGCTACTGTTATGAATCTTAATGTAAATATCTGTGTTTTCTGATGGTCTTAGGAGACCCTGCTAGCTGTTCACAACCCACAGGTTGAGAACTGCTGCACTAGGCCTCTAGTTTAAAAATTAATTCGGATTTAGAATTGTCTGAGCTTCATACTGGATGAGGGAAGAATATAACTATAAAGCTATATTGAAAATGATTTCTAATTTTCTGTTTTTAGCAACTGGATGAAGAGAAAATGGAGGGCCATATGCTAAGAAAGGGAACGTAATAAAGGAGCAGGTTGAAATTTAGAGGGGAAGACTTAGATGAAAATATATAGGAATAAATGTACTTTAAGGCAAGTGATGGTGCAAAAGGAAAGTGGTTTTATTCAGGTGCTGGGATCTAGGAGAATGGTGGATTCCCTTCTTAAAGATCAATCTTTCTCCTTGTGCTTAAGCCCAGCATTGTCACAAGGATAGGAAAGGGAGGGCTTTTTTTTCTATCCAATTATCTTGCTAGCTTTTGGGCTGCTTAAGCACTATCCAGTCATCTTTCTAGCTTTTGTCATGCTCAGTGTAAGAGCCTCCCACAGTACCATCTTGGCCCATCAGGGAGACTCCCCAGCACTCTGAACTACCTATCTATGGTAATAATAGTAAAGGAAAGATAAAAGTTTTTAAGAAGCTAGGTATATGTGAAGGACTTTTGAAAGAAGAGGGAACATGTTTTCTGTTCTAATAGAAGAGAATAATAAATTATGATGGTGATAAAGCTAACACTATTTTTGCTGTATGTTAAATTCTTTTCTGGTATATATGTGTATGTTATTAGTCACATTGCATGGATATATTATCTTATGCTAATTAAATTAATATATTAATCCTCATAATCTTTGTAAGATTTATATTGTTATCACCATTTTATAGATGGGCAAAAATTATAAGCTTGCCTCGTTCCCACAGCTGGTAAAGATGAAATGGATTTGACTCAGGGCCTAAGCTTAGATCTGCAGAATTACTGTTAGAAAGATGAATCCTTTTCTATCTGATTCCATCTTCCTATGTGGTACATAAGGCAAGGTAATCTACTGAAAGATGCAGGGATGGTGGTAATGAAAAAGATAAGGGGAGATTTGAGAACATATGAAATAGCCATCGTTTGTTGGCTCAGTGGATAGAGAATCAGACTGTAGACTGAAGGATCCTGGGCTCGATTCCAGTCAAGGGCACATGCCTGGGTTGCAGGCTTCATCCCCAGTAGAAGGCAGCCAATCAATGATTCTCTTTCATCATTGATGTTTTTCTCTCTCTGTCTCTCTCCCTATTCCTCTCTGAAATCAGTCAATATATATTTAAAAACATTTGGAATAGTGGGTAGAAACAAAGGGAGAGTACATTTACAGGAGCATGGTGGGATTTTCCCGAGGTGTTAAGTATTCATTTGAGTTCTGTGAGAACAAATTTATACTAGTAGTGATAGCATTCTTCCTGTATGAATCCTGGTAAAAGGAAGGTAATTGAGTACATTCAGGGCTAGAGTATTTTTATTTCTATTTTGTTTTGCAAGGAAGTTGAAGATATCTGCAAAGTTATAGCAGATCTAGAGTGTAAACAAATTTATTTACATTCTGTCCATTTCCACTGTATTGCCACCAGGAACTACTGTAGTTAATATGAGTAAGCGAAAAATTAACAATGGTGAACAAACTGTGATTATGTAAGATTAAAATTGGAAGAGAGAAAGTGTTTAAAGGGAGGGAACAACAACAACAATAACAACAAATGCTATGTAGCTAGTTACCTGTAATATAATAATATGCCCTTACTAGGGAAGTACTAAAGATTCTTCTAATTTACAATAGTATGTTTTGTCTGTTACCACCATTTGGAGAATAATCCAGGATTGCTAGTAATATTATGCCCAGGCACATTGCTGAGATTTTCTGTATTTTTCCCAAACCATACTTTTGAAGAAAAACGCATTTTCCCTACACTT
The DNA here is from genome assembly GCA_011751065.1 of Lasiurus cinereus. NCBI lineage: Eukaryota > Metazoa > Chordata > Mammalia > Chiroptera > Vespertilionidae > Lasiurus > Lasiurus cinereus. Next base: position 3,539,265 of record JAAGEH010000304.1, on the reverse strand, counting down.
TTCTATATTTCTTTTAATCTTCATTTCCTTAAAACTATTTCCCATATCTAGTTTATCCTTTTTAATGAACACCAGCAAAATTACAATTTCATGGAAATTGATGTTGATTAAAATAGATTTTCTATCATTTACATAGTAAAGACGCGATACATAATTGCTCATAAAATTTAAGCTGCAGTGGTTTGTAAATTGATTCCTTTAAGAGAAATGTGCTGTTTTAAGGTCACTATTTCATGCATGCATCATTCATTACCCATGGTGACACTATATTTCCGACTAAAAGTTATCTCAAAGCCAGAAACAAATAAAGAACTAGGTTTAAGCTGCTGAAAAATGTGGTTTATTAGCATTTTTACAGATTCTTGCAAGTAAAGTTGCACTAAATAGATCCACATGGGAATGGTGTTGAATAGATAATCTTCTCTGCAAATCTTTCATTGTAGGAGCAAGGATTATCAATTTCACAGCCATAGACAATGTTACATTTATTTTATTTCAATCTCATATATAAATATTTATTTTTGAGTTTTATGTAAAAACAGCTACCATATATTTCATGCAAACATTGGTTCATGCCTATATTTTAATTACAACGTAGAATCAGAAATCAATATTTTGGAAAGAATCTACCTAGTAAGTACTAGAATATACTCACATATCGAAATTCATCATGATAAAAAATAGTGTATTTTTACTGAAATCCACATGCATCTATCAAAAGCAATGGTTATAATTTATAAATTTAAAAGAGATTGACAATATATGTTATGAAAATTAAGAACTTTTTCATGTCAGATGACTTCTTTAACAGAGACTTATCAGATGAGGGCAGGAGCTCAGTCAGTATTGGTTGTACTCTCCAGCTGAACCCAAGACTGTCAGAATGGGCCATTTCAAGATGATTAGTGGAATTCTAGCAAGTAGAGTAAAAATCAAAAAGTAAGGTGCCAGTAAGTCACAGTGGTATGTAACAGCTCCAGTAGTGGATAAAAGTCAATACTTAGTATTTCCCTTACTCAATAAATATACAGTACATGCCTATCATGTGCCAGGCAACCTTGTAGACATTTCAGGTAGAACAACAACAAAATTCATGGAGACATGGATCTCACATTCTAGTGAAGAGGAGAGACAATAACTAGTAAACATAATAAGCCTGGTGGGTGTTGCTCAGTGGTTGAGTGTCAACCTATAAAGCAGGAGGTTACAATTCGATTCCTGGTCAGGGCACATGCTAGGTTGCAGGCTGGGTCCCCGGTGTGGGACATATAGGAGGCAGCTGATTAATGATTCTCTCTCATCATTGATGTTTCTATCTTTCTCCCTTCCTCTTTTTGAAATCAATAAAAACATATTAAAAACATCTATACTGATAAAAGGGTAATATGCTAATTAGACTGGACAAAGCCATGATAGTGAGGCCAAGGCAGAGGTAGATTAGGGGCAATCATTTGGGGGGTAGTTGGGATGAGCAAGCTGGTGGGGGGGCGGGCATTTGGGGGCAATCAAGTGGCAGGGGAACAATTGGGGGCAAGCAGGCCGAGGGAGGGTGGCAGTTGGGGGTGAGCTGGCTGGCAGGGGCGGGGGCAGTTAGGGGCAATCAAGCTTGCAGGGTGGGGCAGTTGGGGTGATTAGCCAGCAGGCAGAATGGTTAGGGGCAATCAGGCAGGTAAGTACATGAGTGGTTAGGAGCCAGAGGTCCAGGATTGTGAAAGGGATTTCTGACTTCCAGGTTTAGGCCCGATCCTAAACCGGCAGTTAGACATGCTCTGAGGGGTCTCAAATTGGAGAGGGTGCAGGCCAGACTGAGGGACACCCCCTTCCCCCAATGCACAAATTTTGTGCACTGGGTCACTGATATTAATAATAGACATAATAAATAATTAGCTGCTGAAAATTGATAAACGTTCTAGAGAAAACTTGAATAAAACAAAGCAAGACAAGAGGAATTGGAGCTGTGGATTGTAGGACTGGTTGCAATTTTAAGTAGGACGATCAGCACAGGTGTAAAAGAGAAGGTATACCACCTCCTTTATTGCAAACACTTGAAGGAGGTCAGAGAATTGGTCCTGTAGATATTTGAAGGAAGAGAAGGCCCTCAATGCAAAGGCTCTGAAGTGGGACCATGGCTGAATTACTTCAAAGAGTCAGTGTGTTTGGAGTAAAGTAAGTCAGAGAGTACTGACCTGGACATGGGTCAAAGAGGTTCTGGCAGTGCTGGCTTTCTGTGAATTTCTTCTTCATACTGTTCACATCTTTATATGAATGTTTCCATTTCTCTAGTTCTAAAGGGAAGAACTATTATTTATTTGGCTGCATCACCAAATAACCTAAGGGTAAGGAAGAAAAATAGGAATCTGATTCTGTAGGATGGGTAGATGGTGGAAGGACTGTGGCTGAGTGCCCACATGTTCCCTGAGAAAGACACCATTACAAAGATTTGGATTGTATCCTACCTCTATCACTTAGTAGCTATCTGACCTAAACAATGTGACTTACTTAACCTCCTTGAACTTTTATATCAATGATAAAATGGACGATGACACCTTTTCCCTAAAATTACCAAGAATATAAGGTAATGTGTGTAGGCTGCTGGGCATAGGGCCTGGCATAGAGTAGGCATTAGTGTCAAGGTGTCTTCCTCATTTTTCTATTCTAGCTGCCTAGCACTAACATCACTGATTTCAGCTCTGAGGTTATTATCTTCTTCTGGAAATAACTTTTGGATTTGAGCAAAAGAACTGCAATTCTGGCACTATATCAATGAAAAGACTATTGAAACAGTTATATAGAATAATTTGAATTCACAGAGGTAATAAGGGAAGTATCTTAAACTTTTTTCCATTGTACATTTAAACAAGTTTCATGGAATTTTTTTGCTGCCACTTCCCATTGATTGAAACCTAGAGAAGGTTCCAGGCCTTTTCTAGTCACTTTTAGTACGTACCTGTGTCAGGTTGCTAACTGCAATGGAAAAGAAGGGCTTGCTGCTCTTGTGATTATTTTCCTGCCTGTGGTGTCCCTCCACCATCTTTGGCTGCCTCTAACAAATAGAAAAGGTGAATGACAGGTAAGTTCTTATTAAAAAAAAAAGTTTTAATTGTTTACAGTATTACAGATGTCCCCCATTTCCCCTCTTCTTTGTCTCCTTCCACCCAGCCCCAGCCCCAGCCCCACCCCAGGCCTTCACCCCACTATTGTCAGTGTCTATAGGCTATGCATGTATCCCATATAATAAAAGGGTAATATGCAAATTGACTGAACAGAGGAACTAGCAGTCACTATCATGTGCACTGACCACCAGGGGCCAAACACTCAATACAGAAACCTCCCCCTGATGGTCAGTATGCTCCCACAGGGGGAGCTACACTCAACCAGAAGCCAAGCTGATGGCTGGCGAGTGCAGCAGAGGTAGTGGGAGACTGCTACCTCCTCGGCAGCACTAAAGATGTCCGTGGGAAGTGGACCTAAGCCATTAGTTGGACATCCCCTGAGGGCTCCTGGACTGCATAAAGGTGTGGGCCAGGCTGAAGAAACCCCCCCTCTTCCGAATGCATGAATGTCGTGCACCAGGCCTCTAGTATAAATATAAATTCTTTTTTTTAAATTAATTTTTATTAATTTTTTATACATATCTCCCCATTGCCCCCCTCCCTCCCAGGCACAACCCAACCCCCCAGTGTCTGTGATCATTGGTTATGCTTATATGCATGCATACAAGTCCTTTGATTGATCACTTATCTACCTCACCTAACTTTAATCTTTCTGCTATAATTTCACAGTGTTTGATGCTTTATGATTTTTGTCCTCCTGAGACTTATCAGTCTACTCCCTTTCTGTGCTCCTGATTCTATTATATTATCAGTTTATTCTGTTGATCAAATTTTTAATTCACTTAATTTTTAGATTCACTTGTTGACAGATATGTATTTGTTGTTCGTAATTTTTTGCCTTTTACCTTTTTCTTCTTCCTCTTCTAAAAGAGTACCTTTCAGCATTTCATATAATACTGGTTTGGAGTTGATGAACTCCTTTAGCTTTTTCTTCTCTCTGAAGCTCTTTATCTGCCCTTCAATTCTGAATGATAGCTTTGCTGGATAGATTATTCTTAGTTGTAGGTTCTTGCTGTTCATCACGTTGAATATTTCTTGCCACTCCCGTCTGGCCTGCATCGTTTCTGTTGAGAAATCAGCTGACAGTCGTATGGGTGCTCCCTTGTAGGTAATGAACTGTTTTTCTCTTGCTGCTTTTAATATTCTCTCTTTGTCTTTTGCTCTTGGTATTTTAATTATGATGTGTCTTGGTGTGGTCCTCTTTGGATTCCTTTTATTTGGGGTTCTGTGTGCTTCCTGGACTTGTAAGTCTATTTCTTTTACCAGTTGTGGGAAGTTTTCAGTCATTATTTCTTTAAATAGGTTTTCAGTATCTTGCTCTCTCTCTTCTTCTGGAACCCCCACAATTCTGATGTTGGTACACTTGAAGCTGTCCCAGAGGCTCCTTACATTATCTTCACATTTTTGGATTCTTTTCTCTTCTTGCTTTTCCAGTTGAATGTTTTCTACTTCTTTATATTTCAAATTTTTTACTTGATCCTTGCCTTTCTCTAGTCTGCTGTTAGGACTCTGTATAATATTTTTTATTTCAGTCAGTGTATGTTTAATTTCTATTTGGTCCTTTATCATCTTTAGTTGGACCTTTTTCATCTCCTCTTGGGTCTCACTAAATTTATCCATCTTTTCTAGCATATTCTTGAAAAACCTTATAAGCGTGGTTTTGAACTCTATATCCAGTCGTTTTTTTTCCCTCCATTTCTTTTGTTTGTGATCCCTTCCCTTGTCTCGGCATTTTCACTATGCCGGGGAAACTTCTGTGTTGAATTCAGCCTTATGATACCAGACACAAAACCAAAGAAGGCTCTATTGAGCTTGGGATGGGTGGAGTCTCAGGGCTTAAGGGACCGCCTTGCCTTCCAGTCGGCCCCGCCCTCCACGGCCCCTGAGTCTCACGTGACTGGGTAATCGCTGGAGCGGTCCCTGTGCGCGCGCACCCGCAGCGCCTCCAACCGCTGCCTTTCCGGCTCCCCTGCGAACCAGGACCACACAAGTCTAGGTCCCCAGGGTTTCGCCCTAAACAGGGGCCCAGTGGACTCAGAAGTGGCGCAGTTGGGAGGGTCTATCCCCCACCCACTCGCGAAAGCCAGCAGCACAAGCAGCAATCTGTCCTGCGCGCAGTGCCGTGCGCGGCACCAGGCCTTTGATCTTTTGCGACTCCCCTAAGTTTCCGTGCGCTTCTCCCTTTTCACAGTCCAAACTCCCCCTCTCTGAGTTTCGGCTGGATCTGGGGTTTAGTGTTGTAGGATAAGGGGTTCAATGCCTTTGAGAGTCTCCGTTTCCCTCCTGCCAGAGAAAGCCAGCCAGGTACTCCGGCACCACATGTGCGTCTCAGTACCTCAGCTTTTTGCAGCTCCTCTGGGTCTCCGTGAGTCCCTCTCTTTCCTTCTAGTTGTAGAACTTCCACTAAGCCGGCTTTCCTGTGGTTCTGGATAATGTCGGTTCTGTCTTTTAGTTGTAGTTTTGAAATTGTTGTGCGAGGCAGCAGTGTAGGTGTTTACCTATGCTGCCATCTTGGATTCCCGCTAAATATAAATTCTTTGGTTGTTCTCTCCCCCACCATTCTCCTCCCCTTTGAGATCTGTCAGTTTGTTCCATGCATCCATGCCTCTGGACCTTTGTTCATCAGTTTATTTTGTTTATTAGGTGAAATCATACATTATTTGTCTTTCTCTGACAGGTTTATTTCACTTAGCATATTAGTCTCAAGGTCTCACTGACTGAGATTGTTGTCAGCTGGCATTAGTCATCTCTGGGTTTGACAGAGCTTTAATACTGACACTTTTCCTTATGGGGTTTTTGGGTTCTCTAAGACCCTGCAATACTGGGAATATCCCTCTCACAGAACCCTTAAAATGAAATAATCTATTATTTTTATTTTTCTGCTTTTGATATTTTTCTCAGTCTGGAGTCACTCAGTGGTACATCCCCAGCAGGTTTCTGCCAGGGTTACCTCACCTCCACATGGCCCTTGTGGACAAAATATAAGGTAGCTCTAGTTTGCCTTGCTTGTTCAAGTAGTCCATTGTTGTCCCACCAAATTCTGGAAATGCAGCCATCTTCAATATCTTACTCAGCTCTTAGTGCAGTTAGAACTCTCAAGCTTTAGATTTTTCAGATATGAGTCTAACATCAATGAGCACATTACTCAAGGTTCAAGAGACACATGCTCTCTTGAGGCATCTTTTTCTAGGCTTAGAATGAGGTTCAAGTGCTTCCACTATCCTTTAAGAGGGTAGGATAGAACTCACAGTACACAAAGAACTTCCTCTAGAGTCTAGACAAATCTCCTAATATCCAATGTTTTAGCTTCTGTACTTTAAACCCTGAGTGAATGAGGAACCAAGCATCAAAAACTAGTGTTCTGCCATTTCCTTTGCAAGTCCCACACTGACAATCTTATCATGGCATAAGTAGAAATTCTGATTTGTGGACTTAGTCAAACAGAGGCTGAAATCATTCCATTTTCCATCTTGTTATACAATATTCTCAAGAAACAAAATAGTGTGTTATTTTAGAATAAGAAGTCCTTGTTTTATCTCTCCAAATATCTATGCCACAATGTAAACATGTATTAAAAAACAAAAAGAGCCTCTCATCCCCTACAAAGCCTCAGAGACTGTCCAAGAGACACCAAATGGAAGAAATGCACTTCCATTGTTCCTGTCAGATATGTCTAGTATTTGCTTCAAATACTGAAGTCATACCTAATCCTCCTTGTCAGCATAATTTATGCTACTAAGAATAATATACCTTTATTTTATACCCCAGATGGTATAATTATTTATTAAGGTACTGATTACTTGACTCTTTGAGAATGAGTCTTTTCCCCACAACTTTCAAAATTATTAGGTTTACATGCATATTTTCACTTTAAAATAATTATCAAGATAAACAAACTTTCCTCTATTGAAAAATGATTTCATCTATTCTTTGAGTGACTGATCCAAATCTAGTGATTATTGGATAATGCAGCATTTGTGGGGGGAAAAGTAAAGATATGATTTTAAAGTGATGGTACTAGTTTATCATATACAGTAAAAAGGATTCTAAAAAGAGTCATTGACATAAGTATATGGGAAAGAGCAGCATTACTGAAGGAGGGACTTTCGCTTTCAAGATGACTAATTGGTAGAACACAGCACTAATTTAGATAGAAATTTCTGAAAGGTTAATAGTATTACTTATCTTCTTACTTCATATGTAATACATAAGAAGCTAAAAGAAAAATATGTGAATATTACTGGCTTTGAAAACTATATACTTATAGTATTCTCCTTTTTTCTTAATGTGTTACATGTATACATATCTCCCGTTGCCCCCCTCCTTCCCAAGCATACCCTAACCCCTCAGTGTCTTGTGTTCACTGGTTATGCTTATATGCATGCATACAAGTCCTTTGGTTGATCTCTTATCTACCCCACCTCTCCTTAACCTTCCTGCTGTAATTTGACAGACTGGTGCTTTACAGCCTCTGTATCTATCCTTTGGTTCATCAGTTTATAATGTTCTTTATTATCCACAAATGAGTGATATCATGTGGTGTTTCTCCTTCACTGACTGGCTTATTTCACTTAGCATAAGGCTCTCCAGTTCCATCCAGGTTGCTGCAAATGGTAATAATTCCTTCTTTTTTATGGCAGCATAAATTCCATTATACAGATGTACCATAGTTTTCTGAACCACTCTTCTGCTGACGAGCACCTAGGCTATTTTGTTTTTCAATTTGTACATTGATTTTAAAATAAAATCATGTGAGTCAACACCTTAGAACTCATGTTCTCTCTGTTTCTAGATTTCACTTATTTATAACTTCTCAAAAGGCATAATTAGGTTAAACTCAGAAATATTTTCTAGCCTTCACATTTTCTTATAGTCTTAAAAATGCATATTATGTAGAGATAAGACTATTAGAATATTTTATTTATGTTAAATCCATAAATAAAAAGTGAGATCTAATAAATATTAAATATCTCTAGTAGATTCTCTTTTTATTTATTTATTTATTTATTTATTTATTTATTTATTTATTGAATTTATCATATTTATTGGATTAACTGGTTAATAAAATTATATAGGTTTTAAAGTATGTACATTGTTTACACATTGTATTTTGTACTCACAATCCAACGTCTCTTTTCCGTCAGTCACCATTTATCCTTCTTTACACTCTCTACCTGTGCCCATCCACCCTTCCCTCTGGTAAGCATCATACTATTTGTTGTTCATAATTTTTTGCCATGATCCCCTCATCTATTTCACCCAGTCCCCTATACCCCCAAACAGATGTCAGTTTGTTCTCTGTGCCTATTAATCTATTTCTGCATCTTCTTCTTCTTATTGTTTATTAGATTCCATATATAAGTAAAATCATAAAGCATTTGTCTTTCCCTGACAGGCTTATTTAATTTAGCATAATACCTAAAAGTTCTGTCTATGCTGTCATGAAAGGTAAGATTTCCTTCTTTTTTTACAGCTGAGTAGTACTTCATTGTAAATATACCAAACTTTTGTATTCACTCATCTACTGATGGGCACTTGAGCTGTTCCAAATTTTGGCTATTGTAAATAGCACTGCAATGAACAGGATGCATATATTCTGTTGAATCAGTGTTTTGGGATTCTTTGGATATTTTCCCAAAAGTGGAAGTGCTGATTCATTAAGTAGCTCCATTTTAATTTTTTGAGGAAACTTCATACTGTTTTCCAGAGTGGCTGCATCAATCTGCATTCCCATCAACAGTGCACAAGGGTTCCCTTTTCTCTACATCCTTGCTAACACTTGCCATTTGTACATTTATTGATAATAGACATTCTGAAGGGTATAAGGTGATAACTCATTGTGTTTCATTTTGTTTTGCATTGGGAGTGGAGAAAAGGTGGGGAGGGAGAGAGAGAAACATTGATGTGAGAGAGATACATTAATTGGCTGCCCCCCACATGGGTCCTGACTGGGCCTGTGGATCGAACCTTTAACTCAGGTACATGCTCTTGACCAGGATTTGAACCTACAACCCTTCAGTGTTTGGAGCTATGCTCTAATCACTGAGCAATGATGTCCAGGGCTTATTTTGTTTTTCATTTGTATTTCTCTGATGGTGAGTGATGTTGAACATGTTTCGTATGTCTATTGGCCATTTGTATGTCCCCTTTGGAGAAGTGTCTATTAAGGTATTTTGCCCATTTTTTATTGGATTGTACTGTTTTGGTGTTGAGTATTTTACAGAAATAGAACAAATATTTTAAAAATTTATATACAACCACATAAGACCCCGAATAGCTTCAGCAATGTTGAGAAAAAAGGAACAACGTTTGAGCTATCCTGCGACCTAAAATCAAACTAAACTTCAAGGCCATAATAATCAAAATAGCATAGCACTGGCATAAAAACAGACAAACAGATCAAGGAAAAGAAGAGAGAGGCCAGAAATAAACCCATGCATTTATGGTCAATTAATATTTGACAAAGGAGGCAAGAACATGCAATAGGATAAAGATAGTTTATTCAATAATGGTGCTGGAAAATTGGACAGGTGCAAAAAAATGAAATTAGAATACCTCCTTATACTATATGTAAGAATACACTCAAAATGGATTAAAAATTTAAATGTGAAGCTTGAAATCATAAATATTCTAGAAGAAACCATATGCAGCAAAATCTTGACCATTTCTTATAGCACTATTTTTTTTTCTGATATATCTCCTCAGAAACAAATTGGACCACAACAAACAAAAGGTTTTTTTGCACAGCTAAAGAAACAATTAACAAAATGAAATGACAACCCATTGAATAGGAGACCATATTCACTAATGGTACATCTGATAAGGGTTTAATATCCAAAGTTTATAAGGAATTAGATACTCTCTTTTAGAATGGGGAATTAAGTTGTGTTTAGACAGCATTGTCGGTTTCCTTTGCGTCCCTCCAAAATGAACAGTAGTGTATCATTGCTTAGATGTAGCCAATGTACTGTCACTTAAAAATACTCACTCTTGCTAGTGAGAATATATTTCTTAGAAACCAACCATAATATTTATGAAACATGAGCTCAAGAAAAACAAGTGAAGTTTTCAACCATTTCAATCGTCATGGATTCTAATAAACAAACATAAAACAAAGCATGTATTCCCAGTAACTAATACAGAAAACTTATTCATTCCTATTACAAAACAGCTATAGTTTGGGTTTATTAGACTGAATTTAATTAGTTTGCCTTATGGTCCACATATTAGAAATTAAATGACTTACCTTCTATGAATATATTTTCCACATAATTCTGATATTTGAAATATATTACAAAAGTTTGTTGAATATATGACTTCTCCCTGTAATAAATGTCTGACTACATTGTTTTCAAATTAATTGTAATTGGAAGGAAATTACTCAGGAAGATTGTAATAAAATAAGATACAAGCAAGCTTCTCAAAGAGATCTGTTTGGTGTTTTGCTAAATCCTCCAAGTCTGTTTTTACTTGGTTATTTTCTATTCAGGAGCTTCTAAAATATATGAAATATTTTAAAAAGTTCATTGAAAACAAACTATATTTACATTTAAAATCTACTTATTACTCATCTATTACCATAAAGCCATTGTAGTGGGCATTGCTGTTGATTCACCAACATCGATTCCTTCCCAGATTATTTTTCTGAGTAAATCATAATAATTTATTTGTTTTGTTTTTCCTTACTAATAATTTGTTCTCAAATGAATGTGTGAATCAATTTTATGGATTAAAAGTGAAGTCCACTAATGGATCTAGGAAAAGTTTTCTCTCTCTGAAATTAGAGCAACAAGAAGGAATGGTTTATCTTTTTCTCTGGAAGAATAGGTGTCAAGCACTTTTGTATCCATCTTGCTCCCTACCTGAATATAAAGCCAATATCAAGGAAAACAGCACATATCAAGGGAAGTGGAGACATAGCTGACAGCTCATACCAACTCTGGAGCACCTCCCCTACAATAGGCTTTCTGTTACATAATAGAAGATCAGTTCATTGTCTACAGCCTTCCTAGAATATAAGCTTATATGCTTTGTTCAAAGCTATGTCTCAATTGCCTGTATCAGTAGCTGGTACATAATAGGTACTCAATATTTCTCAGATTAGTAAGTGAATAACAATCTTTGTTACTTTAGATTTTTGTTCTTTTTTAAAAATAAGTTTTTATTGATTTTGAGATGGGAGAGGGAGAAACATTGATGTGAGAGAGAAACACTGATTGGCGGTCTCCCATGAACACCCCAACTGCACCGCAACCGGGGATGAACCCACAATCTAGATATGTGCTCTGACTCAAAATAGAACCGGTGACCTTTTGGAGATGGGATGATGCTCAGCCAATGAAGCCACATCAGCTAGGGCAAACTTTGTTATTTTAAAGATAACTTGAATCAGGGTTTTTCTCTTACTTGTAGCTGAAAACACACGAATTGATAAAGTCCTGAAAAAAAATTGTTAGTTTTGAAGTTTGACATACACATAGAAAGAAAATATCTATATAGCCATGTATGGGTGAAGCTATTCAGAATCTATTTTAGATATATTATAGGAGTATGAGCAAATAAATATAGATATTGATGCTGTTATGAACCAGCTTCTCACTGTAGAAAAAGGAAAATAAAAATGTGGAAGAAGGAAGACAAGGAAAAAAAACCTGTGACAATGAATTAGAATTGGAGGTGTCATTAAAACACGTATATGTAATGGCATGTGAATATGCATCGTTTTATTAATGTGTGTATGTATACATACATACATACACAGATGTGTTTATGCGGTCATATTTGGTCCTGTGCATATAGCTTCTAGCTATTTCCACTCAAATGAATTATAACCAAAGATACATCAGTGACAATGAGCATATCCAATGCCAAGAACTTGGTTTCTAGTACTATTTCTTGCTAAAAAGAACTAGAGCTTGCAGAGAAATGATATATTCCAGGGCTGAGAGAGGGAAAGAGCAAGATGAGTTGGGCATACCTTGTTATGTAAGAAATGAAAACTGCCTAATAAGCCAAAACCGGTTTGGCTCAGTGGAGAGAGCGTTAGCCTGCGGACTGAAAGGTCAAGGGCATATACCGTGGTTGTGGGCACATCCCAAGTCGGGGGCGTGCATGAGGCAACTGATCAATGTTTCTAACTCTCTGTCCCACTCCCTTCCTTTCTGTAAAAAATCAATAAAATATGTAAAAAACAAACAAACAAAAAACTGCCTAATAAAATAGAGGGCATGTTATAAGGACACGAGTCCAAAATGTCTTCAACTGGCTGTGCAAGACAGTCTAGTTACTCTCTGAATGAGTCTGGGTCCCCAAAGTCTCACCCTGAACTGGAGTTCAGTGCAATCGGGAGCTTTTGTCTCCCTCCTGCTTGAGAAAGCCAGCCACATACTCAGCCATGTGCCCCCTCTACACACAAATGCCTCGGTTCCTCTGCCTTCCACAGTTCTTCTGAGTCTCAATGTGCTTTTCTCTTTCCTGACAGTCCAGTTTCACCCCATATGTGTCTGGGTCCCCATAGTCTCACCCAGAACTGGAGTTCAGCACAGTTGAGAGCTTTTTCCTCCTTCTCGCTTGAGGATATCAGCTGCGCCCTCAGTCACCAGTCCTCTCCATGTGCAAGTCTCAGTACGTCTGCCTCCTGCAGCTCCTCTGAGTCTCAGTGTGCTTTTCTCTTTCCTTCTAGTTGTAGAATTTCCACTCAGCCAGCCTTCCTGTAGTTCTGGATGATGACTGTTTTGTCTGTTAGTTGTTGTTTTGAAATTTTGTGTGAGGCAGCAGTTTAGGTATTTACTGATGCTGCCATCTTGGTTTCTCAAAAATGACATTTTTTTTTTTTGCCATTCATTTAAGTAACGCCAGTTGGTGACAAATTTTATTAGTTTCCTCCATCTGAAAATGTCTTGATTTTCCTCTTTCTTTCTACAGTGCTGATGCAGAATTCTGAGTTTAGATTGCTCTTCTTTTCATTCATAAAAAAATGTTGTTTTTTGGAGTCTTCATCATTTCTGATAAGAGTTCTTATATTAAGAAAAAAAAAAGCCAAAACCGGTTTGCCTCAGTGGATAGAGCATTGGCCTATGGACTGAAAGCTCCCCGGTTTGATTCTGGTCAAGGGCATGTACCTTGATTGTGGGCACATCTCCAGTAGGGGGCGTGCAGGAGGCAGCTGATTGATGTTTCTCATCGATGTTTCTAACTTTCTATCCCTCTCTCTTCCTCTGTAAAAAATCAATAAAATATATTAAAAAAAAAAAGAGTTCTGATGCCATTCCAATTGTTTTTTCTCTCTAGGTAAGATGTCTGTTTTTTCTGACTGCTTTCAACGTTTTTTAGTTTTTGTTTTTAGAAATGTAATTAAGATTGTCTTAGCATGTAGGTTCTTTTTTTAAATTTTTTTTTATTGTTTAAAGTATTACAAATAGTACTGCATATGTCTCCTTCCCCCCCCCCCAATAACCTTCCCCAGCTTTTTCTACCCTCTACATGCCCTCACCTGCCCCCGCCCCAGCGTCTTATATCCATTGGTTATGCTTATATGCATGCATACAAGTCCTTCACTGGATCTCTTACAGCCCCCTCCCCTCTATCTCCCCCCCCCTTCCCACTGTAGTATGTAGTTCTTTAAATTTATCCTGTTTGGGATTGCTCAGCTTCTCAAATCTTTATGTTTATGTTTCTCCATCCAAATTTGGATAATACCTTCTTGAGTATTTTCAGAACTGCCTTCTTTTAAAAAAGTCTCTACTTATGAAACAAGACAGTCAGAGAAAGACAAATGCCATATGATTTCACTTATAAGTGGAATCTAATGAACAAATTAAACAAACAAAATAGAAATAGCCTCATAGATACAGAGGACAAACTGACAGGTGTCAAAGGGGAGGGAATTAGAGGTCAGGGTGAAGAAGTAAAGGGATTAAATAGTACACATTAGTAGTTGCAGAATAGTCACAGAGATGTAGTTTGCAACATTGGGAATATAGTCAGTAATGTCGACATAACTGGGTATGGGGCCAGGTCGTACCCAGGTGGCAGGACCATTCTGTAGAGTGCATGGTTTTTAGCCCTTCCCTCTTCCTCCTCTACTTCCACAACTCCAATATATGTTGTTTCTGCTATTTCTTTTTTATTATTATTATTATTATCCCATATGTCCCTAAGGCTGTGTTAAACTTTTATTTATTTATTTATTTGTTTGTTTGTTTGTTTGCTTGCTTGCTTGTTTGTTTGTTTTATTTATTTTTTAGTTTAGTTTCTCTCCTTTTTCTTTTTCTTCTTTTTTTTTTAAACTGGGTAACTTCTGTGGTTCTCTTTCTAGTTTCTGTTTTTTTGTTCATTTGTTTTTCTCTGCCCTTCATTCTGCCATTGAGCACATTAACTGAGTTATTAAATTATGGTTTTTGTATTTTTCTTTTTTATAATACCCATTTTGTTCTTTATACCTTAGTGCTTTCAAGATTCTCTTTGGATTTGGCTAATAGTCTGACTTTATTGTTTCTGATTATGTTATTTGAGTTTGTTGAGCTTCTTAGATATGTAAATCAATAATTTTCATAAAATTTGAAGCATTTTTGTCCATTATTTAGCAAAGTATTCTTTTGCTCTTCCTTCTTCAAAGACTCTCATTATGCATTGGTTGGTACAATTGATATTCTCCTATAGGTCTCTGAGAAATTCATTTTTTTCATCTTTTTATCTTTTAGTTTATCAGACTGGACAAATGAAATTGACCTATCATCAAATTCACTTATCCCCTTTTCTCTCAGTTCAAAGCTGATTTTGAAATGCTTCTGGTGAGTTTCATTTCAGTTATTTAGAATTTCTATCTAGTCCTTTTTAGTTATTTTAATTAATCTTTGTATCTTTATGGGTATTCTTCATTTGATAAGAAATTATTCTCTTATTTTCCTTTAATTCTTTAGAATGTCTCCCTTTAGTTCTTTGAACATACTTAAAATGAATGATTTCAAATGTTTTTCTAGCAATTCCAATGTCTGGGTGTCTTTATGAATAATTTCTCTGATGCTTTTTATCTCATGTATGGGCCATATTTTGTGTGTCTTCCATTTTTTTTGTTGTTAAAAATTTGACATTTTAAATAAAATGAAGTGAAAATGTCAGTTATATTATCCCAGGATTTCCTCTATATTTTATTGTTGTTGTTTGTTTAGTAACTTTCTTAGGCTAATTATATAGTCTTTATTCATGTGTGGACATTAAAGTGTCTGATCATTGTGATAAATTACCTTTATATTTCTCCCTTTTATAAAATAAATATTTGAATGGAGAGAGTACTCATAAAAGAGGACAAGATATGGATCCATGCCACATTACCCAGATTCCTATAATCAGTGCTTGCACATTGGGCCAAATTTACAGAAGGAGGGTATGGGACTCTTATATGCCAAAGTTAAATGATGCCTGCTGAAGTCCTTAGTTTATCTGCTCCAACTCTTGAGAATAAACTTTATTTTCTTTAACACTACAGTGGAAAGCAGAGGGAGAGATAGAAATATCAATGATGGGAGAGAGTCATTTATTGGTTACCTCCTTCAGGCCCCCACTAGGAATGAAAACTGAAATCCAGGCATATATCCTGATAGTGAATTGAACCGTGACTTCCTGGTTCATAGGTTGATGCTCAAGCACTGAGCCACACCAGCCAGGTGACCCTCATTTTTAAAGAAAAAGATATAGAGAGGAGTTAGGTAATTTTTCCCAGGTCACCAAATTCTCAGTGGCAAAGTTGACTTTTAAAATCCAGGCTCTTTTTCATTCATTATGTTATATAGCATTCTATTATGTCAGTAGGTAAAACATGTTTTACTTTTTTTTTTTTTTTACTTAATTTAATTTACTTTCTGATGGACTTATTTTACACACAGTAAGTCTTACTGAACTCAAACTAAAGAGTTTCCATAAAAAATAGTTCTATAGCTCTGTATTAAATATAATGAAACCAAGCTTCCAGATATAATGGAGATATGTATTTTGCAGATGGGTGGCCTGTGGTTTTTATGTGGAGTGCCAAATCACTTGATATATGAATATTAGGATAGGTATGAAAGTAAACTCTATTCTTTTTTCTTTGTTACCATGGCATGTCATTCATATAAATAAAATGTGAGCTTCTTAAAACTATTTTCTTCATTTTTTTTCTTTTAACGTTGGGATGTATTTTTTCCAAAATTTCTATAAAGTGTATTAAAAATTAGCTTCAGCCAAAACCGCTTTAGCTCAGTGGATAGAGCGTCGTCGGCCTGCGGACTGAAGGGTCCGGATTTGATTCCAGACAGGGGCATGTATCTTGCTTGCAGGCACATCCCCTGTGGAGGGCGTGCAGGAGGCGGCTGATCAATGTCTCTCTCTTATCGATGTTTCTAACTCTCTATTCCTCTCCCTTCCTTTCTGTAAAAAATCAATAAAATATATTTTTAAAAAAATTAGCTTCATTGGTCCCAGTATCCCTAAACATTATAAAGACACCTATGTTAATGTCTTCTTATCATATTCTTTTAAAAAATGAAGAGATAATTAAAGGACAAAGTCATGTCTGAAATATAAATTTTAGTTACATCTTACTATTTGTTATAAATACATCAGTAAATAAATAAATAACAAAATGAAATAGTATAGTCAGAAAAAATTTTCTGATTTGGTAACATTATTATTCATTAGAGCTTCCATTTACATTAGCGTCTTAGATGTAAGATTAGCCTTAGTTATCTAATTCAACTTTAGTAATCAAGTCTAGATGCAGTATATTGATTCAGAATTTTGGAACATCACTTTTCATCATATCCATGTTGTAACAAAATCTATCATGATGTGATGAGCCTGGCTTGAGGCCTTGCTATGAATATTACAGGAACAACAACAACGAAAAAGATATGAATCAGGATGATCAAAAGAAAGTCCAAAAAGGAAAGGATATATTTAATGAAATCTACAGGAAAGGCAGCACCTAATAGACTCCACTGTAGAAGTGTCAGGGTTTCTGCTTTCTAATGATGGAAGCAAGAGGTCTGAAGATAAGAAACTTTCTTTCTGAAAGCATGGCTCTCCCCAGTGCCATGACCTCCCCAAATCCCCAGGAGTCAAACTGTCTTTGAAATTGAGTGTGCATTCAGGGACAATGGAGTGATAATATCTCCTTGAGATAGAAGAGATCAAGGTTATATAGACATTTCCAAATGATCCAGAGTTCTTTATTATTAGCTGACTGCCTTTCCTGGGCTGTGAAGCAGAAGAGAGATTTAAGCGATAATGCGTGTCTGTGAATTACCTCTGCAGTTAATGGTGTTCTGAACCAGCCTGTTCTTATTAACACAAAATCTAGAAGGCAGATAAAAAGGCAGGATTTACCAATGTTATAGGCAAGCTAATTCCAGCTACTTTTCTATCTGTGAGTCACTCATTAATTTGTAGATTAAAAAAATCACTCTAGCACACACATTCCCTTGATAATGTTTGATACAACTTTCAGTGTTCTGTATAATGATCTGATGGGTGTTGGGGGAGTAAAAAGGTGGGCAGGCAGGGAGGGAGGAAAGGAGAAAACAGAACCTGGCCCCAGTTAAAGGCATACTATCTCCATCAGATATTTTTCTTTTTTATATAAAATTATCAGCATTGAACTAGTAGAGATCAGGATGGTCATGTGTCCTAGGCCATGCCAAGAAACTCTTCAGTTCTCATTATTCTTTGTCAGAAAAATTAAAAGATTTTAACTGGGATGTATCGAAAGTTCTGTCTCAATTACAATAATGGTAGCATCCATTATTTACCAAGGTTTTTATATCTCCTATCTCATTTAATGATCACAATAGCAAAGTTCTATAACTGTTATGGAGGCCTAAGGCAGTTGATAGTTTTTCTCAGTTGACCTTATAAAAAAAAAGAATAACAGACAGGTGATTGGATCTCAAGTCCAAAGACTAAAAATCTAGCTCCAAAGACCAAGTCACAGTACTTTAAAAAAAAATACTTATTTAAATGTTGAAATTAGTATTGCTCAGATTTTATCCAAAAGCATGATTATACTTTCATAAGGTTATAGGGGGTCTCTTGATGAGACAGGTTATATTAGATTAAAGGCCCAGTGTGGGAACCTCTTTCCACATCCCGTGTGGTTCAGGGTTCCCGGGTTAGGGTTCGGGTTCTGAAGGAGGCCGCACCCAAACGAAATGAGAGACTAGAAAACATTAATTTGGCGATATTGGCCAGGCGGGAGCCTTCCTCTAGTGGAAAGGACTGCCACCTTCCTTTGACCTTGCCATCCCTTTTATTTAGGTTTGGGATACACCCTTTGCCCTGAAGCAGGCAATTCCAGTAACAAGTAGATTATCTTATCAGTCAGGATTGACATGATTATTTGATGGGAAAGTTCATTGTCTCAATTAGATAGGGAGTGGCTGGTTTTGACCTTTCAGAGCTTCAAGGTTGACCAGCCTTCTAGCCTCCTGTTTTCATCCATTTAGTGAGAACAATGTTTTGGTTTCTGACAGCCCAGTGCATGAATTTATGCACCAGTGCGGTCCATTGGTCTGGCCTGTGGGATCAGGCCAAAACTGGCTTTCTGACGTCTCTTGAGGAGTCCTGGATTGTGACAGGGCACAGGCCAGGCAGAGGGACCCCAGCGGTGCATGATTGGGGCCCAGGAGGGACTATAGGAGGGCTCCACGGCATGTCCCACCCATCTCACTGAGTCCAGATCAGTCAGACCTCAGCAGCAAGCTCACCTACGGGTGGAGCATCTTCCCCCTGGTGGTCAGTGCATGTCATAGCAAGTGGCTGAGCAATCTTAGCATATCATAAAATATTATGCTTTGATTGGTTTAACGGTCCACCAGTTGACCAGACACTTAGCGTATTAGGCATGCCCTGGTACAATGTCTTGTTACTGTTGGCACTGAATATCCAGAATGAATGGAAAAATTGACTGTGCTGGTAACAGAATAATCCACATTCTCCTTCCCAAGTTATTGAATATAGTTATTTTTCTAAATTTTTTCATGAAAAACAATCCCTTCTCTTAACTTTTCTAATTATGATTATTAAAGGAAAGAGATGTACTAAAATATTGCTTAACAGTATAAAAAGAGAATGCATGTTCATTTTTAGGAAAAAAAATCCCAAATGCTTGACATGAAGTTCATCATCATCAAAAGACATTCATTATATCTTTTAGGTGACCAAGAAACAGACCTCCATTTTGAAAACACACATGCTTTACTAATCATATGCTATTCAATCTGGATTTAAGTGGATATTAGGTAGAATATATGCCTTGGAGTGAGACAAACTAGGTTTCCAAACCCTTAGCTTCCTCTCAATAGCCAAAATCATTGCAATTTGTATATGTTTGTAATGGGGATAAGAAATAGCATTACTAAGTCATTGGCAAATAAGTCCTCAGTAATTGGCATTTACTATGGTGGGAAACAAAGGAGATGTCCTTTTGGCTTGCTATGTGAAGAAAGTGAGTGTTTTGGGTGTTTTATTTTAAATAGGATAAATTTGAATTATATTATCAGATTTTAAGTTTGTCAAGTAGCTTCCATGGATAACTGTCTGGAGAAGCACATAAGTAATATAAATGACATGTTCTAGTTTTATCAATGCCTTTCTCCCTCCCATATATGTCTCTCAGGGACTATATTATTTTTCAAAACTAATATGGGTGATTTGCTATAGGACCAGCTCTAAACAAACTTGTCTGTATAGTATTGGCTGGCAGAAAACTGTACAAAGCAAATGCTTATAGTAGAAACATAGCTAATTATGAGTGTAAAAGTGCTATCCAGTAATATACAAATGGGGAGATATCTATACTGACCTTGGATAAAGACTACAGAATCCACTCACTCTAAACAGCCATATAGTTTAATCTAACTAAACATAATTATTTTTGCCTCTGATTATTTGAAATGCCACAAATGCCCTGTTGTTGTAACTCTACTTATTAACTTACGTGCGGTAACTTGATCTTTTCATAACTGGCATTAAAAATACAGAACGAAAACCCTGAATGTGTACATGCAAATCATTTAGATTTAAAAAAATCCAGCTGGGAAATATAAAAGACTCAAATCCCCTTACTAATTTTAACTTCAGATGTTGAAATAATAGAAAAATCTCAGGAGTAATGATGACATACAGCAGCCAACAAGATGAGAGTAACAGCAAAAGTCTGTTTGTTCTCTGATTTTAAATTAAACTCATTTGTAAATAAGTGAAGGCATTTTTAAAATTTATTTATTTCAGATTTTCTTTCTGCATTGAATCCTCACAGTCTGACTTAATCAATGATACTGATAGTTAGGTGTAATTCTACGTTGTCGAAGTCAGAATTGTGGCTCTACAATAGGGCCCCATTCATCTTCCCCTATACTTTCAGCCATTGGAACCCAAGAAAGGCAGTTACCTTATCACCTTTGGTCCATAGGGTGAGAGTATTCATTGAAACTCATGAGATTAGGCACCGAAATTGGCTGCCTGAATTCACATGCAAACCTGTTAGTTAATTTATTCATTCAGCAACTATTATGGGCCAGCCAGAATTTTGAACACTGGAGATTAAATAGCAAACAAAACAGAGAACTCTCTGCCCTTGTATTTTTTACTATTATAGTGAAAGGATACAGAAAAATAAAAACAGAAAATAAAGAATTATAAGGTAAGAGTGGACACAGACTACTGTGATATGAAAAAAGCATCATTTGGCAACTTGCCATGTCAGAATACTAACTCCTTTGCCTTTGTAAAGTGGTTGAATATCTCAAAATGATTGTAAAAGGTAAATAATATTACGAAAATTATAAGTATGAGGTAAAAAGTATTGAATTCAGTATCTGGTACATAGTAAGTGCTCAAAAAATCTAAGTAAAATAGAAGAAAACTTTGTCAACTTCATAAAGGCTATCTTCAAAAAGCCTAAAAGCCTACAGTTCAATTATTCTTAATGGTGAGAATCTTAAAGTGTTCCCACTATGAACAGGTACAAGACAAGGATGTCCCTTTTTACCTCTCCTTTAATATTATATTAGAGGTCTTTGCTGATACAATAAAATAAAAAAGAAAATATAAAGCATACAGATTGGGAAGGAAGACATAAAGCTATCTTTGTTTACAGGTGACATGATAATCCATATAGAAAATTCAAAAGAATTCATAAAAACTCGTGTAACTCCTAAGTGATTATAGCAAGGTTGCAGGATATAAGGTTTATATAAAAAAATGAACTGATTTCTCACATCCAATAATGAATAGGTGGAATTTGAAAATAAAATATCATTTACATTATCTAGCCCTCAAAAATGAAATACTTAGGTATAAATCTAACAAAATATATGCAAGATCTACATGAGGAAAACTAAAAATGAACAGTCTTGGCCAGTGTGGCTCAATGGTAGAGCATCTCCCTCCACACCAAAGGTTCAATTCACAGTCAAGGGCACGTAGCTAGGTTTCAGGTTCATTTCCCAGCCCTGGTCCATGAGGGTATAGAAGGCAACCAATCAATGTATATCTCTCACATCTCTCTCTCTCTCTCACCTCTCTCTCTCTCTCTCTCTCTCTCTCTCTCTCTCTCTCTCTCTCTC